>BQNB010076463.1:0-14085 GCA_026074375.1 Tanacetum coccineum
AATGTTTTAACAAAAATTATGATAAAATTTATGCACATCAATGTAGGATTGACAACTTGAATGTTTCATATAAAATACTCAAAGTGATAATGAAGTGTAATGATGTCATGTTAAACTTTAAAAACATACTTTAAAGTGGGTCAAAGTAATAAGTCATTGTTATGGTTAAAACGGGTCAAAACTAGTGTTTGACAAAACCCGTAAAGAACGGCTTCGCGGTTCATTTAGACCAAGTGTGCATTTTATATTGAAGTATATATTTTATGAACAAATTATGGAAGTTTTGATGTTATGAAGTCGAGTTTCGGTCATTTTAGCCATATATAAAATCGGGACAACAAGTTTTGTAGAAAATTGGTCATTTTGGGAATTTCATATAAAATCAACAGTATGGAGTTAGAAATTATGTCACCCGCCATTTTAAATGCAATTGAGTCTAGATAGTCTCAAATGTTGATTTTTCAGTTTCTAAAATAATAACAAAAGGTCAATTTTTAGTCATGTCATTTCTGCCAAAAGTTTTAAATATTTTTGGTCTTGTTAAAAAATGGGCATTTCAAAATACCTTGTTAAAATTATCTACACATTTTGGAATTTTTGTTTCATATTTGTCAATCCTCTATAACCACTAGTTCACCAACGTGTTCACCCTCTCCCAAACACCACTATTGCTATGTTTTCCTTATTAGTAGTAAATATAGCCTTTCTTTTGTTAGTCTATCATGACATCTTGCTTTGCATATACATGTGTTGATTATATGTTCTTGTTTGATTATTTTTTTTGTCATTATCTTTGTGTTTGATAACTATTTGATTAATTGAAAAATTCATAATTCTTTGGAAAGGTTTTGTTTCGTTTGTTAAATGCTTTTATGCTTGTATTTCATGATATTAAATGTTAAGACTTAAACATGACTTGCATGATTCTTACATTTAAAGTAATTTGTATCTTATACGATATCTCGTATGATCTCATTGTTTGTCATTTGGATACATGATGATTTGGATATGGATATGTCTATGTTTGATAGTTCTTGTTCCTTGTTGGCATTCCTTAAATCTATTTGCATGATGGTCTAATTTATACATGCTTAAACATGGTTTGCATGATCTTTTCATCTTGTTCCTTATATGACATTGCTACATGATATACTTGTTACTTGTATTCTTACATTATGTTAAAGTATTGTTGGCATACATTAGAAGTCTAGGATTTTCTTTAAATCTAGTTAATCACAACTTCATTAAATCTCGTGCCTATTTGTTTCCTTTGACACATACCTTTCACTTCATTGTTAGTGCAATCGATTTACTAATCAAAATCATCTTCTTCATTATCCATGTGTTTAGATGAACTATCTGGGATATGTACTTGTATGATAACTCATTTATTTTCATGTTGTTTATGTTTGAATTCTTGAATGTATTGCTTACGTTTATGGATTAGCTTTATGGTATTTGTGCTTCTTGATTGATCCCTCTACCTAGAATTAGGAGCGTTTGGAATAGTCAAAATTCATAGGATCTAAGCGTTAATTTTTCTTATAAGCCTTTTGCTTCATCAAGGAATTCCATTTGATCACTATCTCAAATAAAATTAGGATTAGATATCATTTACAACATTTCTAGGATTTTTGAGGTTTGAGGAACCTTGACTGCAGTAGCCGGCTCCATATGCAGCAAAGGCCGGTTCTATTATATGAATAGAACCATCCATGCCGGTTTTACAGTAGGCATTTTACCGTTTGAGGTAGTTAACTTTTAAATCCAACACTTTAATTAGGTTATGTATACTTGTATTAAGGATACCCAATAGTTGGTTTTGACTTATCTAGCACTTAAGTCCTTCTAAAACTTATAGAATTAACCAATATTTTTTCGAACTCGTACTATGACATTTTAAGCTAGTTGCAGCATATGTCTATCTATGTTATGTCTTATGTGTCTATTTTCGAACGTGTTTTGTTTGTATATATGTCTATCTATGTGTCCACTTGTTGAGTCTTTCATATGATAATATTTGAACAAGTTTCATTCGTGTGATAATATTGTAAAATGATATTCTTGCGTCTATATTGTGATAGACTTAAAACTAACCCATTTTGGATTTGTTCAGGTTAATAAAGATCGATTTCTTTATCAAGTTAATTTGTGCACATTCGCACATTTATCATACTTGAATCCATATCTCTCATTGCATTTTCATACATGCATAATCATCGTCGCCTCTTTATTAATAAGCATTCATTGCTAGTGGCATTGTCATCACTATCTTCCGCTACTTCTTTCACCAGTTACTAATCTAAATCTTTCACCACTTATAAAGTCACCTTGTTTAGCACCTCATATGATTTATCATACCACAAGGTAAGGTTTAGTAATAAATCTTTTTACTTCTATCAATATTGAGTCATCCAACGAGTCTTTCTTACAAGAAGAATCATCATGAATCTTTTCGCCACCACCATCATAACCACAACCTACTAATGACTCACAACCAATACAACCAATGAAGATTAATCACCTTCCATATATCCCGACACTCATAAGCATCTTTTGTCAAAAGCCAAGTGAATTTCGTAATGAAATGCGTCTCATTCTCAAACATATCCTTACAACCTTTAACACCCTCACCACCAAAACCAACCACGATGATGCAAGTAGTAGGATTATACTTTTTAGATTATCTTACCTCTAGTTTATTTTTCTAGGAGTTTCGTTTGGAAAATCATATTGCATTCTAGTTTTAGAGAATCAAATTGCATCATATACACATTTTATTATATATGACTTTCTCAAAAGACGAAGTATATATATTGCACTAATTTCTTTTTGTAGGTTCAAAATATATACTTTACTATGTATGGCATTCTTGTCTACGAACAAAGTTTGCATTTTTTTTTCTCATATCGTCTCTTTTTTAAGTTCACTCATATACACGATGCAGTATATGGCATACTTGTCTCCATACAAAGTTTGCATTTATTAATTTTCTATTGTAGGTTACACTTGTTGTATATGACATATTTGTCTACGGACAAAAGCTATTATTGCACTATTTTTTTGTTTTGTAGGATCATACTTGACTCCCTTGAGCAAGGGGGAGCTTCCGTCGAGCATTTGTAGCATGCATCCTATATACACTTTGTTGTATATACTTTACTCGTCCAAGGACGAATCTAGTTTTGCGCTAATTTTTGTTTGTAGCTTTTTACAAATATGTTATGCTTTTAAAAAAATATGAGTTAAATTTGAAAAATATATTGATAATGATACATTATTTAGAAAAAAAAACGTGGTATGAAACATGACTCCTTCTTGTCTCAAAACCCTAATGATGATATGTCATTCGAAGAATTAGCAGAAAAGAGTGACCTCCATCTCCTTCTCCACGCCCTTCCATGAAATTCATGGAACTTGACCTATTGTCCGTTGCTAGCAGTCCTGGCACAATGGCGTCAAAAGATATTGGTGTGTATTTGTTATTGTTTGAATTAAATGTAAACGGAGAATACTCTCAGCCTGTTAATATTGGGTTAATAATACTTATTTTCGTGTACTATTGCAGGGCCCCCCCATCATGATTTCTCTTGGATGGATATTCTTCCAGGAAAGTCGACAAGTTATGCAATTTAGAAAACTGCTTTCAGGTTTGAATAATTTATAGAAGTTTAAGCTGATGAGGTGAATATAATGTGGTTTAGCTGTTAAATCGTGTTATCAAAAAATTTAAGGTTAGGGTTTTGCGAGCTATTTTGCACTAATACTATGTGTACACACCACATGATGATAATTGAAAAATGAAGATAATTTACAGGGGACCTGATGCTCATCTTTTATGGAGCACATTGTAAGAACTTGGACCCTTATGGGTCAACAGTGACGGGAAAACACTCAACAACAACGACTATGCATGGAATAATGGTAACAAGGTTTAGTTTGAATCATCAAAGACGCAAAAATAGTTTATATGATGGAAAAGGTTAAACCCTGATAATTTGACAGTTGCCAACGTATTATTCTTGGAGTCGCCTGTTGGGGTAGGCTTGAATGCATGCATACAACTGGAATGACCTCAAGCTTGGAATATATAATGGGTTTGTAATGATATAAATACAATTGAAATAACCTTATTTTTGATCCTGTAATAAAATCAATTGGGTTTAAGACATGTTTAGATTGGTAGTTATGTATCTTAAGGTTTCGGGTTTAGTCAAGATTGTGTGTTTTCCCTTCCAATGTACAACAATATTAAGTGTTTGTGCTACAAGAGTATCATTAAATTTTATTTTTTTTTTATTTTTTTTTGTTACAGATTCAGTAATCAATCTAACATACTATAGCATTTTTGTTTAGCTTCTTAGTTGAAATCAACTCACAAGGTTTCTTATTCCAAATTTTGTCGGGAAGTTTGATCCTGCTCCGCTCAACAAGTCCAGCGAGGCATCTGACGATGATTGTGCAAGTGCCTCCAATGGTTCAGGAAGTTAAAAAGGCTTTTCTCGGGATTTAATCGCAACAAATGACTACGGGGTTGATTCTTTATTACTTATTCGGGATTGAAGTAATATGTCACGGGGAAGTGTACTTATTTCATCTTCTGGCCTTTCTACCTCTGCAACGAAGATGACTTGTTCGAGCATATAAGGATTGTCATGAAGACTTGAATATCTGGTTACTTTTGTGATTCTTTCTCTCTTTTACCCACAAAGTAGCTATCACTTTAAGGAGTTACGTTGTAGTGCTCAGTGACTCACGTAGTTGAGGATATTTCAAGAGATTCTTCCGGATAGTGCAAGCTTAAGTCACAACTTTGGGGGATGTTACTTCAGTATCGAGTTTGTCATATTGAGTTTTCTCCATCAGTGGTCATTACAGAGAGCCGACAGAATGCGAGGTGGGAATTGAATTAGTCAGAGAAGAGAAATAGAGGTTCTTAATCAGCAGTTGATTCTCATGCTTAACCGACTTTATTCTACTTCACACATGGTTGTTCTATCGAATATTCGAGCGTACTCAGATTATGATTTTTTCGATGGTCATCGAATGCAATCAGGGGGAAGAAAAGGAAGTATTCGATAGATAGCATCAATCAGGGGGAAGAAATGTGTATTTATCTCACCTTCATTTCTTTCTTTCTTATCTTCAAGTCCGCTTCTATCTTATGGAGATGGATTGTATGCTTTCAACCTCTGGATGGTTAGTGTGTGAAGTATGTGCATACATGAGAAGATGTTGCTGATTCCTTGCATGTTCCCCTGAACGGATATTCACCAAAACAGAAGCAGTTCAGTTTGATGTGGTTGGCTTCTTCTTCTGCTTCTTCTAATCCTCTGATTCTCATCTTCTACTTCTTCATCTACGTCTACTTCTACTTCTACTTCTTCTATGAAGCTACATCACAGTTTCTGAATTCGCTTACAATACGAATGTTGGTTTGGGGGGAAGCTGATTCAGAAACTTCGACAAAAAGAAGTAGATGAAGAAAGCTGTATGAAGACATGCAGTATGAACTGGGGGGAAGCTAACTCAGTTTATACAAGTTACATTGTATCGTCTGCAAGTAATGGAAAGATTCAAGCTGGAGCTCTTATATTTGTACTTGTAGGATACATTGTAAGTAATTCCATATGCCACCATATTAGGGGAAGATTGTTAGGATTAAAAATATGGTGTCTATATGGAAATTACATTAGTTTCTATATAGTCTTAAACACAAGGACTAGAAATGTAATTAGCCCAAAGATGGCTTGTGTTTAGGCTATAAATACCCTCTCTAATCTTCATTAGAAGGGTGAACCTCATAATTGTAATTTCACTAATCATTCATTAATAAAGTGTTTTCTCTCTCTAAAATGGCTTTTATATTTTTCCATCATCCCCGACCTCTCGAGATCGTGAATCGAGATTTATCACAGTTTTTTATGCTGAGATGTTCACCTGACTTGATGCAGATAACCACAAGCTATGGTGGCCAAATTCGTTTGTTAGATACTAAAAAGGAAGTGGGTCAAAACTGCTACCTGTAACATCATAATTCTTTTGGACTGGGTCAATGACTGATCAACTTTTGTCATTTGGCTGCAGGCAGAAGTTCAAAAGATTTCTATGGAAGAATATAGATTAGATGAGCGCATCAGGTTATTATCTTTCCCATTATTAGAGCTGCAATATTTGATATTGTTAAGTTATGAATGTATCTTATGTAGTTGATTTTACATATTTTTCAGGGAAATGCAGGAAAAAATGAGGGACATGAGTGAAGATAACACAAACTGTTTGAAACAAGAAAAGTATCGGTCACTTCCAATACTAAATAGTCTAAGCCCGTAAGTTAGTCAAGTAAATGATATGTAAGCTAATATGGCCCAAGGCCTATGGAAAGCCTTAAAAGGCCCATGGCCGGCCATATGTAGCATATAACTTTTAAAGGGTTTACTGTAGCTCCTCAGTGTCACCCGCAGATGTCAATGTGGATAATTTCAAGCAGGTGGTGTACTTCTATACTTTTAGGACTTAGTATAGGTAATTCTAGTTTAATCTTGCCCCGTTTTTTTTTCCAATCACAATGTGCAAGATTAAGTAACAAATTTGGGGCTTATTTTACTTCATTTCAAGTTTGGTATATGGGTTTCATTCAATAAGTGATCACAATAATAGGAGATACGAGGTTGGTTAGTTAGCATAGGATCAAGTTGAGATGTAATCCCAACATATTTTCACGGGATAATTATTGGGCTCTTCCACGAAAATGGTCTTCAAAGTCTCTAGCAAAATTCTCCAAGTTCTTCAATGACATTTGATACAAGACCCTTGATTTTAATAAGTTTTCTTGATTCTTATATTCTACTACGGTTTTTGACAAGTCAATGAGGGCAATGCTTCATTCTGGATTTAACGGATTTGTGCTAAAGACAAGAATTCTCGAGTATATTGGACGTACACAATACTGATGCTTCTAGAGTTTCGCAACCCATATGGGGGAAAATGTGTACAGTCCAAGGGGGAATTAGTGTACTTTGATGTTACATGTCCAACTTCTATTGGGGGGGGGGGGTGGGGGGGGGGGGGGGGGGGAGGGGGGGGGGAGGGGGTGGTGGGGGGGGGTGGGGGGTGGTGGTGGGGGGGGGGGTGGTGGGTGAGGGGGGGTGGGCTGGGTGGGGGGGGGGTTGGGTGAGGGGGGGGGGGGTGGGGTGGGGAGTGGTGGGGGGGCGGGGGGGGGGGGGGGGGGGGGGGGGGGGGGGGGGGGGGGGGGGGGGGTGGGGGGGGGGGGGTGTGGAGGGGGGGGGGGGGGGTGAGGAGGTAGGTGGGGGGCGTGGGGGTGGGGGGGGGGGGGGGGGGGGGGGGGGGGGGGGGGGGGGGGGGGGGGAGCGGGGGGGGGGGGGGGGGGGGGGTGGGTGGGTGGGGGGGGGGGGGGGGTGGTGGGGGGGGGTGGAGGGGGGGTGGGGGGGGGGGTGGGGGTGGGGGGGGGGGGGGGGGGGGGGGGGGGGTGGGGGGGGGGGGGGCGGGGGGGTGGGGTTGGGTGGTGAGGGGGGTGGGGGGGGGTGTGGGGGGGGGGGGGTGGGGAGGGGGAGGGGGGGGGGGGGGGGGGGGGGGTGGGGAGGGGGGGGGGAGCGGGGGATGGGTGGGGGGGGGGGGGGGGGGGGGCGGGGGTGGGGGGCGGGGGGGGGGGGGGGGGGGGGGGGGATCTTGCACCGTTCTTCAATCAACAACAATGCAAGATTAAGTAACAAATTTGGGGGATTTTACTTCATTTTCAAGTTTGGTATATCGGGTTTACTTCAATAAGTGATCACAACAATAGCCGATAGAATACGAGGTTGGTAAGTTAGCCATAGAGTTTAAAGGTTGAGATGTAATCAGCAATTCTCACGGGATATTATTGTGCTATTCCACGACAATGGTACTTCAAAGTCTAAGCAAAATTCTCCAAGTTCTTCAATGACATTCATATACAAGACCTTGATTTTACCAAGTTTTCTTGATTCTTGCTTCATCTCCTACTACGGTTTTTGAAGTCAAGAGGGCAATGCTTCGTTTGGATTTCAAGATTTGTGCTAAAGACAAGAACTTCTCGAGTATATGGATGTACACAATAATGATGCTTCCGAGAGTTCGCAACCATCATGGGGGAAAATGTGTACATCCAGGACTTAGTTTACTTTGATGTTACCATATCAACTTCCAGGGGGAAGTAGTGTAGACTACTTTACTTAGTTTGGTTTATGAAGTATACTGCATACGTAAGAAGAATTGTTGCTGATTTCTCGCATGTACCCCCGAACGAATATTCACCAAGACCTAATGATAAGTAGCAGTAGTATTTGGTGTGGTTTTTCTTCTACAAAATTCCGCTGTGCACTTCAATGACATATAGAAGATGGTTGAAGCTACATCAAAGTTTTAGAATCTGCCCAAGATAGGGATGTTGGTTTGGGGGAAGCTAATTCAGAAACTTCACCAAAAAAGGAGTTTATGAAGAAAGCTTTTCAAGACATGCTGCATGAATTGGGGGGAAGTTAATCCAACTCATGCATACTACAATGGTTCCAGAACAAGTAATGACAATGAAGATCCAAGCTGGAGTACAAGTTTCAAGACTAGGAGAACTTAGAAGACATCTTCAGCTTTGTAAGACTTTATTTGTGTTGTATTTGTACTTGATAGGAACATTGTAAGTAATTTCGTATGTCCACATATTGGGGGAAGATTGTTAACCTTAAAATATGTTGACTTATACAGAATTACACTAGTTATCATTAGGCAAGACCCGCGAGGACTAGAACTGATAAGTTAGAATAGTTTCCCTTGTCTTGACCTATATATACCCCCTCCATACTTCCATGGAGGGGTGAGGATTCATTATTATTTTCTCATAAGGTGTGTGTGTTCTTTCTCTCTCTAAAACACATATAGATCTTTCCCTTTCTCTCTCTAGTAATAATATGGCTACTTATTTGTTTCATCCTCCTCGACCTCCGAATCGAGTTTAGGAAGTGATTTCTTATTGTTTACAAATCACTTCCTAAACTCGATTCGGAGGTCGGGGAGGATGAAACAAATAAGTAGCCATATTATTACTAGAGAGAGAAAGAGAAAGATGTGTATGTGTTTTAGAGAGAGAAAGAACACACACACCTTATGAGAAAATAATAATGAATCCTCACCCCTCCATGGAAGTATGGAAGGGGTATATATAGGTCAAGACAAGGGAAACTATTCTAACTTAACAGTTCTAGTCCCCGCGGGTCTTGCCTAATGATAACTAGTGTAATTCCATATAATTCAACATATTTTAAGGTTAACAAAAGAGAACGCGACAAAAACTAATTTGCGCCAAATTATTTATCACGGCGTTCTCTTCAATTTCGCGCCCTACTTTGATACGGCGCATTATATCAACAACCTCGGTCTTTTGTCGATATGAATACGACATCTTAGAAAATATGTTCTCGGTGCGTTTGGTTGCAAAAGTAGATGATTTCCATCACTCAATAGATTAACTAATAAACAAAATATGTAAAGTACGTATGCGGAGTCTGGCGCACACATAATTGCATCGGTATCGTATGTATTTCTGCCATTAGTTCTTCTATTGAAGAATGTAAGCCGACTGATTGTGCTATAAGCTAACTTGACGCATCAAGAAAATGTTTTACAGTTGTCAAGAATTGCAACGCATTCATAGCCAACTGAAGTATAAACAAAAAAAAGAGCAGGAGGTTTTGAACGGTGTACCCGAACAAAAGAACGCAGAGAGAATGCTTTTTGTCAATCGGCTCTTCATTGATGCCACAATCAGGGGCAATGGGTACATCAATCATCCAGCAATATAGCAAGTCCTAAGTACTTGTACTCTATATGTCTATACCCACGACATCTTTCGGGTATTTTTAATACTCTTGCGCAATCATTTATGATTATGTCCACTGGTGATAGGTCTAACACACTTGTGTCTTATACCTAAGGCATCTCGTCTATTCTATGTCCTTTTCAAAATGAAAATAGTCGAGAGTTGTAAATTTTTATAAACTTTTTGCTACAGATTACGACATCTCTGACTGTTGTTTTTCAAAGGATCACATTCTCTCTGAAAAAGTATTTTCTTGAATCTCTTTCATAAACCGTCACAACATTTTCAAAATAGATGACTTCATTTCCTTAATCGATTTATATCTACAAAGACTTCTCGTGGTACTGGATCTGAATTATGTTTTCTAAAAAGTTATTTTATGAGACAAATGACACTTTTACCTGTTATAAAAGTATCATCATAAACTATTTTCTGGTAAGGTAATCCAAAACAGAACGAGAGATTAAAAATTGTATGTGAAAAGAAAATAACATATGTCATGTGTCATAAAAAGAAAGTACAAGGCACATGATAAGAAAGGATATAAAAATATACTTAAAAAAATTGCCCGAGCATATAAAACAGACACAGTGAAAAGAAACAAATAAATGTTTTCTTTGTATTACTTTGAACTAGCAATATTTTGTCAATTAATATTAGAATTTACCATGTCTCTCATATTACAACAACAAGACCAACAAGTGCTCACAGAGGAACGAGTGGTACCAATTGGCAAACTTGTTGCCATTAGAAAGGCCAAATGCAGAGCTGGTCTTGACAAACTTCCATGTGATGCCAAATCTCAAGTAATGGTAGAAATCCTCAAATAACATCCCATCTGACCCTACACACCAACTTTACCACCGTACCTACCATCTACATCCAACATTTCTGGTACACGGCTCGTTACAATAGAAGAGCCAATATCTTAAACTTCAAGGTGGATCAACAGGAGGTTGATATTGACCTAGAAGTTCTACACATTCTGTTGCATCTGCCATAGGCCACTGTCGGCAAACCTTTTGTCCCAATACCTGAATTCGAGGGGATAGCTAACTTCATGCGAACCTTGAACTATGATGAAAGTCAACTTCACTTCATCAATATTTCTTCATTTCAGAAGAAATTCGTACCTCAACCCTACAGACGCTCTTAATCATCATCAACAGATGTACAACACCAAAGGCAACCGGTCTTGACACCGCCTGGCTGTGCACATTATGGATGCTATGAGGAGTAGTCTATAATCAACATATAGACTACACAACATTAGTTTGGGATGATCTGGTCCTACATGTCGAGGGAAAAGGGAAAAAGGGTAACACTAGCATTCCTTTTGTCAGGTACGTGAAGTTGTTGATCGAGTATTTCATGACAAAGCATCAATACTGAAACACCCCTTGAACGACACTAATTTTTTTTTCAAAAATACTCACATTTGAACTTTACAAACAAACTAAAATAAATTTAAAACATACAATGATAACCATAACATATCCAAGCTCGTTTACAATTATAAGAACAATATATGATGACACCAAAATAAAAATTCGAAACACGAAAAATATAACACCCCCATTTTGACAAATATAGCAGCGGAAACTAATCTGGGGTATTACTTCATAGTACAACAGTCATAATCATAGAAAACGACTCATAAAGAGACGTTTTTGGAAAATTTAGTTATCATTCATTGATTCATAAGAGTTTTACAAAAAGAGAGAGGTCCCAACATCTAGAAACATAAAGTTTGATTGATAACAGTTTAGCCATCTTCAAGTCTGTGCCACTCCGTGCCATGTGATGCTTAATTACCTGAGATAAACATGCTAAAAAGATCAACACAATGGTTGACTGAAATTCATAGGTTTATGTTAAATAGTTTGAATACAAGTTTAATAGTGGGTTACGTTGTTATACACCCATAAGTGTAATAATTTCAATGAGTATAATTATTTTAGAAAACAGTATTATTGCCCTAAGCTCATGATACCGAGACCTTGAGATAATCAATAATCACAAGAAGTTGCCCTAACGGGTGCCTTTGCCAAACACCCATATAGTGATTCAAATGAAGTGTGTTTGGTTACCAGAAAGTATAGGTACACCTACGGGGGAGTTCAGTCCCAAATAGATATAATCACAGCATTCACGCTTACTCCGAAAAGTAATTAACGGTTCATGATAGTGGGGTCTTAATGGCAAAAGTAAGGACTTAGGCAATAATGCATCAGAATAGCATACAGTTGGAAAAATACTTGTATTCATGATTTATAGCATGTATCCCCCTCGCGGGTTTATGAAACATTTCAAAGATTTAAAATGCGAGGCTATGAACTCACCTTAACAAGGAAAATCTAATTGATGGCAAAAGTATATCAAGTGAAAGTAACGGCCTCGTCACGCAACCTGGGGTAATATGTCAAGTCTTAGTGTGATGGTTTATGTTTCAAAACTTCATAAAGTTTAACGTATTACTTTGATTTATTAATTTATGGAAATATTGTATCACTGTTCGGGCTATCATAATCTAAAGGCCATGTAGTATCGTTTGAGGAGTCAGGGTACTTTAAGTCATAAATCCAGCAAACTCCTCAAAACAAATACCCAAATGGAACCCCTCCCATGAAATTCCCTAGTAACGTGATACGATAAGATTTTTAAGTTTCTTCAAAAGCTAGTCGATGATAAATTACGTTAGATATATAACGTAATTGATTTATAATGCGTCGATCGATGATTAATAACGATTGATGCGTCGGGTTTCAATAAAATAGAGTTTTATAATATTAATATATATTTTTATAATTTATATAAACATATTATATATTATATTTTTAAGTTTGCAAAAATGGCAATAAATACCCTTGATTTATATACTTTTACAAATTTAGTCCTTTATATATAAAGTATATATAATTTAAACCTTTAACTTTGAAACTTGGCAAGATAGGTCCTTATAGTTATAACTTTAGGAAAATGACATTTTCAGCCCCTCTGGTTTTAAATTTCAGAAAGTTACGATATATACCCCTATGCATGAAAACATTTGCAAATCAAGTCCAAAACGCCATGCAAGCTTATTTTAGGGTTCCAAATGATATTTGCAGGTTATATCTTATTAGAATAAGCAAAAATAAGATGTTCTATCATAACAAAAGTTTAGAAAAAGGATTCGTTAGCTAGAAAATCAAAACGGGTTGTTTTTAGGGTTTTAACTAAAAACGTACAGGTTTGAGGATTCAAGGCTTTAACAAGAGTTCATATAGGATCTAACAAGACTAATAAAAGTTCAAAAACAGATCATGAGCTTATTGAACAAGATTTTGAGCTTACTTGAGCTAAAATGGGTCGAAATTGTGTTTTTGGTTTTGTACGCCTAGAAATGACTTCAATGGCTTCTTTCTCTTGATTCTTGGCTTCAATTCTGATCTTAGGAACTCCTCTTGATCCTCCTTGGTCTTCCTTGATCTTGTTTAAGACTCCATTTGAGTGGTGATGAAGATTTGAGGTGTGATTGAAAGAGTGTGTGTGTTTCGGCTTTTATAGGGCTCGAATGGGCTTGGTGCCCAAGTTTTGGTGTTTAATTAGTGTTAAGGCTAGTAGAGATGACTAAGGGATGCTAGATGGTGAGTCTTGAGAGAGAGTAAACTAGATATGAAAGGTGGAAGGGTGTGGAGGGGATCACGATTATCATAGGGTGACAAGGAGACTTAGAGCTCAAGGGTGGTAATGGAGGTGATTATAAGGTGCTTCGGTGGCTGCTAGAAACATGGTGGTGAGGTCATGGTGGTGCTTGAGAGCTAGCTTGAAAAAAAAATGAAAGAAAAAGGGTGTCGGGTTAGTTTTGGTTTCGGCTTAGGGTTTAGGGTTTTAATTCGAGTTAGGGTTAGGGTTTAAGATAGATTAGGGTTTAGGATTAAGGTTTAATGTTAGGATTAGGGTTTAGGATTAAGTTTTAATGATAGGATTAAGGTTTAGGGTTTAGTTTTAGGTTTAAAATGTAATTAGGGTTTTAGGGTTTCGTTTAGGGTTTAGGGTTTGAGATTAAGGTTTTAGGATGACTTAAGGTTTAGTTTTAGGGTTTAGAAGTCATGCATTAAGTGTTTGTACCTTGTGCTAAAAAGATGGTACGAAATCTAGAATGAGAATAATGGAAAATGGCAAGGTTTGAATTCTATGCTTAATAGACTTGTACATTAAACTTAAATGAGTTGTACATTGACTTTGAG
>BQNB010076463.1:14843-31152 GCA_026074375.1 Tanacetum coccineum
TACAGTTTCATCAAGGTCATTGTTGTCTGACCACTCCCCAAGGAGCAAATATTTCCATGGGCCAAACCATGAATTTTCCAAACCCCTGTCGAAAGAAGAAACTCACTTCTTATCATATGAAAGTATGATTGTAATATAGTGATCTTTACATGTGATATAGGGAAAAAGTCGATCATTGACACATAAATAAACATAATGGAAGTAATGATTAAATATTTATGTTGTGACTTGTCAGCTGAACCTCACCTTAAAAGATCCAAAAAGTGCTTATCAAGCTTACTCCTGTAATCCCTCCTCTCGTTGGCATTCAACCGGGCTGCAGTAAGTTTACCGTCTTCCTCCAAAACCTTTCTCAGTATTGGTGCAAGTTTATCGAAAACGCCATGAACCCAAGGACACGTCCAGTCGTCGCCAACAAGAGAAGCCTCTGTTTCGAATTTGAAATCTGGGTTTACAAAGCAAACATCACTTTACTGCACATAAAAAATACAATGTCTCAATGCATGAGAGTTACCTTCAAATGTTTTACAAATCGGCAGAATGACGAGTAGAGGTCCACTATTACGACTTATTCTAGAAATCATAATCCAAGCAGAAGTTGGACTTTCTGACAATAAATTTTTGAGAAACTTGTCTGACTTCTCACTCAGCAAACTCATACACAATACGGTGAATTCGGGAAGCGTCTCAAAAAATTCTGACACGGAAGTTTCGAGCACGTCTAAAGAATGAGGCGCCAAGACTTTTCTAAGAACCTGGAAAAACAAAAATTGTATCATACTTTACATGCGGTACATTCATAAATTGTGAATCAAAACAAGGATTAGCTTCTGTTTATTTCTTTAACAAGATAATGTTTAAACAAAGTAGCAAAAGACAAGCATATGTGATATCGGGTTAGGAATCAAGTAGTCAAGTTGATACCACCTACAATAAAACTAGATACCTATTACATTCATTTAAGTATTATTTCTTAAAAATAAGGATTATCTTGTCAAAAGTTATTATTACAAACTCAAACAGGAGCACATCCAAACATAGTCGTGCAACACGTTTTATTAGAGTTAATCATTATTAGAGTTACCAATCATTTCCTGAAGAGTCCCTGTCTGGATAATTAAAGCATGCATGAAACAGAGATTCTAAACAAAACAAATAAACTATAGGAACTTTCTTATCCTAAAGATGTCACCTTGAACATCAACCTCTTGTTTCCCTCGATGCCATTCGATATTAAGGCTCTGTTCTCAAGTTTGAGAAAAGTAAGGAAAGGAGAGGAAAGTGGAAAGAAATAAAAATAGTCATGTTCTCAAGAATTTTTGAGGATAAGAAGTAAAAGAAAAGGGATGAAAGTGAAGAATGTCTAGTGGGGTTTTCACTCCAAAAGCTCCACCCCAATATTGGGATGAAAACTACTGCAAGAAAAATAGGAATATATTACCAAATTACTTATCTTATTTCCTCAATTTAATACTCTGTATACCTTCTTTTTCTATCATCCTCACATTCCTTTTCACAATCAAGATAGACTAGTCAAAAAATTATAAAAAAAGAAGATCCACGATGATTTTTTCCTTGACTGTTTGTTCATGTTAAACAAGCAAGAAATTGTTAATTTTTAATTTTTGGTGGTGGCTTTAGAGAAGTAGTTGGATGATGCAAAGATGGATGGTGAATATATGACGGAAAATATATGGATGATCTTCCCATTCAGGTTCAATAATTTTGTTCTAAATATTCCAAAACAGATTTATATTTTTAAGACATTGAAATCATGAAAAACAATAACTTTCTTTACCTTTCTTTCATTTTTCTTCAAACTAAAGAACACAATAAAGCATAGTAGGTTTCTTTCTTTTTCTCTACCTTTCCACCCTCACATTTCTTCTCCCTTCTTTTTCATCTCAAAAAATACTTAAGAACACAGTGTAAAGGATTGCGAAAGAAGTGCATCACGCAGACTATAGCCTTTATCAGCATAAGTGAGTGCCTAAAAAATATATAACATATTAGAGAAACTAAAAACCAATGACCCATAAAGAGTAAAAAATCCAACAACGAAAAAGTAATTCGCATATCCCTTCTATATTTTTGCTACTTCATCTTGATGCAGTTTCCTTATTATATCACTCATGTGGTCATTTCTAAACAACGATATAACCGTGCTTTATTTACTTTTTATACAGACCAAGAGAAACGACTTCCATGAATAAGCTAATTGCAAGAGTTTAGTGAGGAGGATGGTGCCTGCAATGAGATGCGACATTTCGTTCATGAGTTCTGGCCAGGCAGAGCCAAGTCGCCAAGGTTTATAAATGTCAAGGATAAGAATTCAGGCCTTTGATAGATAATGTTTAAGAGAAACCCAACGACCAAAGGATGAATATGAATTTATAAATTTCATACTCTGATGAAATATGAAGATGCCTATGATAACAATTGAAATTCAAAGAAAGCGTTTATATGTTCTCAGTGGGAATAACCGTAATACACAGGAGAATCAACCAGAATTGACTGTGCCTTATTTACTATTAATTATATGGTTTCCTATTTCATTTAGATCTACAGCTACCACCAATGGTCTTGGGTTTGAGAATTATTAGTTTAAAAGAAAAATATGACAGCAGAAATCTAATATGCCAATTAGCTTACAGTTTATAGCTTTGTAAAGCACAATTTAGGGAAATTAAAACGTACAAAAATAAATTTAAGACGAAATTAAGTACCTCAATCACTAATCCCTTTGCTGTCAATCTCTCAGCCAAATGATAATACATGCGTGCAGCCTTCAAATTGTCAAAATCTTGCAATCAGAAATGAGAGTAGATGCTAAATGTAGCGCCGGCAACTTAGTTAAGCGTCTCTTAACTACCATCGAGAAGCAGCTGAAGCGAAGGCCTGAAGTCGACTTATTTGAAACACATGCTGAATGTATATCATATTTGAAATATCTTTGTGAAGTGAATAACACTCAAGAAAAAAATATGAATATTTAGAAAGACAATGTGGTCTCATGGATTGTTATGAACATTTGTTGAGATATGAAGATGTAGAACGAGAAAGCTCTGCCGTGTTAAATGTTATTCATAAGAGCGTGCATAAAAGAAAATTGGTGGAAACTGCCGTACAAGTTCTTCCGACTAATACAAAAGACCATCCGGACCCCCCAAAGTGTAAAAATTGTGACTACAGTTGGTATGGCTCTTCTGCGTGCTCCTCCCTGGAGTTCTATAAAAGACAGCGAGGAGAATGAAGATGCTTGCCGACTCTCTTTATCTTTGGTCAAAGAAATAGAGCTATGGACAGTGTAAGACACTCTTTACTTTTTACTCTTTCTTTTTCCTGTGTAAAAGAATACAAAGTTTCCTTAACTAATATGAGAGTATATAGACAGGCATTCTTATCCTAGTATGTATGACCCTCCTTAGGTTCTTGACTCGTTAAGAAACATTCACATTTGATGAGTAAATGCATCACTGAAATCTGCACCATGACACTTGAGCAATTTAGTTACATGAATGCGATTTGTAATGTAAGTTTCATATTTGGATATGTGCACATCAATATTAGATATTGTTGTTAACAAATATCCTTATTTGCATGTTTTATATTGTAGCGTGGGAGAGAAATATTTTATTTGTTTTTCTCAAAGAAAGATGATATGTTTTTCTGCGATTCAGGTGGTTAAGGTTTTGGAATGTATAGCTTCATGTTGCATAGGAAGTCTTTCTCACTTCCTAGATAACATAGGAACCATGTAAAGGTGAAAGCCCCATACTTGTTTTTTGCAGAAAGATCCACAAGGAAATATGATGAATTGTTTTTTTTGGAACTTGTTGTACCGACAAGAAGTTCCAAAAAACTTCAATCATATTTCCTTGTGGATCTTTCTGCAAAGAATACTATAATGAATTGGGGCTTTCACCTTTACATGATTCCTATGTTATCTAGGATGTGAGAGGGACTTACTATGCAACGTGAAGCTATACATTCCAAAACCTTAACCACCATGTCTAAATCGCAGAAAAACATATCCTTCTTTGAGAAAAAGAAAGAAAATATTTCTCTCCCAAACTACAATATAAAACATTCAAATAAGGATATTTCTAAACAACAATATCTAATATTGATGGCACATATCCATGAACCTTACATTACGCATCTCAGTAATGTAAGTAAATTGCTCGTGTCGTGGTGCAGATTTCAATGATGCATTTACTCATCAAACGTGAACGTTTTTTAACGAGAGACCGTGTACAATCCATCAAGAACCTAAGGAGGGTCATACGTACTTGAGGATAAAATGCATGTGTATATATTCTCATATTAGTTAAGAAAACTTTATATTCTTCTACACAGGAAAAAAAAACAAGTAAGAGTGTGTTACACTGTCCATGGCTCCATTTCTTTGACCAAAGATAAAAAGAGTCGGCAAGCTTCTTCATTCTCCTCGATGTCTTTTATAGAATTCTAGCAAGCACGTAGAAGAGCCATACCCAACTGTAGTCACAATTTTTACATGGGGTCCGGATGGTCTTTTGTATTAGTAGGAAGAACTTGTCCGACAGTTTCCACCATTTTCCTTTTACGCACGCTCTTATGAATAACATTTAACACGGCAAATCCTTCTCGTTCTACATCTTCACATCTCAACAAATGTTCATAACAATCCATGAGACCACATTGTCTCTCTAAATATTCATATATTTTTTTCTTGACTGTTATTCACTTCACAAATATATTTCAAATATGATATACATTCAGCATGTGTTTCAAATAAGTCGACTTCAGGCCTTCGCTTCAGCCGCTTCTCGATGGTAGCTAAGAGACGCTTAACTAAGTTGCAGGCGCTACATTTAGCATCTACTCTCATCCTCTTGCGATTCCAAAAGAACCGTAACTCGTTGTTTGATGGACGGTCGGGAATCATTGATGCTGCGCTCGAGCTAATGAAGCTGATCGATAGGTTCCCTCGTTATCTTATCTTATTCCTATATAGAAAGAGTGTATAAATGTCTCAAAAAATGAAAGTAGCAGTAGTACTCACATTCACACGCATATCAACATTGAATATTGAATATTGAATATTGAATACAGTAATAATTAAATACAATTGAAAGACACAATCATGGTCACTTAAGCACGCGTACATCTAGGGGAGTATTGGTTTGTTTAAGCTTATTTGGCCGACTTATGGGCTTATTGAACTTTTTGAGAAGCTAATAAGCTCCAAAAGTTTAGGCTTATCAATGAGAGCTTAAGGCTTATTGAAGTTCATAAACTCAACTTGATATAAGCATGTAAGACCAAAATTTTGAGCTTATGAGCTTTTCAAAATATCAATAAGATCATAAGCCCAAAAATTTGAGCTTATGAGCTTTTCAAAAATTTGAGCTTATGAGCTTTTCAAAATATCAATAAGACCAAAAGTTTAGGCTTATCAATGTGAGCTTATATATGAGCTTATTTCCAAAATTATCAATTAATAACCAAAAGTTGAGTTAGTGTCTTATCAATAGTGAGCTTAAGGAATTTATATATGTGATTAATTTATTATGATCAAATAGCGCATGCAAGACAGGTCAGAAAATAAAGGCAAGACCCACTATAATTATATAGGATTATTATGACATAAGCGCATAAGTCAGAAAATAAGCAAGCCCACGTATAAGCTTAAACAAACACCCCCAAAAAGTTAAAAACTCGCCATCCTCATCCGTGAAAAAAGTATCATGAGCTGATACGTGCTTAGTAAGTGTGTGCCTTAACTTATCATAAATTTATAAGATAAAATGACAAAAAAATTAGGATAAGTTAAACAAACATACCATTTTACAACTATTAATTATTTTATTCATCATATATTATATTAAATTGATAGATACTCGGTAACATAATCTAAACAAGTGCAATGTGAAGAATATATAATCGTAAGTTATAACTAATTTACCTGATACATATTATATGTGCGTTTTCTAAACAGCTAAGTTCGATAATGAAAAAGATCGACATAATAAGAACATAACTATTAATTATTATTATTATTATGAGAAAAGAGTGAATACCGAGACCAGGCTAGAGATTCGGAAAAGACAAGAGATGAATCAGAAAAAAACCCTCTACCACCAATCCAGTGAATTTGCGGTTCAATGTGCGCGTGAATTGTTAAGGGTAGTGTAAAGATCTTCACTCAAAAATATCCCTTCACTCATAACACACCTTCATCTCTTCACTTGGTCCCACCACACTATACATTTTTTCTTTCAATTTTTTTTTCACACAAACATAATTTATTACACACAAATTAAAAATACAATACATAAAAAAAACATAAAACAAAATACGAAACATAAAGAAATTAAACGATACGAAACATAAAAACATAAAATTACGAAACTAATCGTCTACACCAGCATCTTGATATTTTCTCATTATTTCAGATTGTTGTCT
Source organism: Tanacetum coccineum (assembly GCA_026074375.1). Taxonomy (NCBI): domain Eukaryota; kingdom Viridiplantae; phylum Streptophyta; class Magnoliopsida; order Asterales; family Asteraceae; genus Tanacetum; species Tanacetum coccineum. The sequence goes on from BQNB010076463.1 coordinate 21,294, forward strand.
TTCAATGAAGGCTCGTTTATTGTTAGAATTGGTAAAACTCCATTGAAAGGCTAATTGATTTCATTGATTATTATTGACAACTATCATATATATAGGATAAAAGAGAACATTCTGGAATGATTACCATGGGCTTAGGCCCAATACAAATTAATGAATAATAAATGTCTTGACTTGACTAATAAATATCTTGACTTGACTTGAATGTTTGAATGTTGACTTGACTTTCAATGTTGACTAATACGCCCCCGCAGTTGGAGCGGGAGGAGGTCGTACGCTCAAACTGGAGCGAAAATCTTCAAACAAAGCTGAAGGAAGACCTTTGGTGAAGATATCAGTATACTGAAAACGAGATGGAACATGAAAAACCCGAACATGACCAGCTTTAACCATATCACGAACAAAGTGTATATCAATCTCAATATGTTTGGTGCGTTGGTGTTGAACCGGGTTGGCTGACATATAAACTGCACTAACGTTATCACAGTAAACCATAGTAGCTTCAAAAGAGGAGAGAGTGTAACTATCACGAAGGAGAATGACGAATCCATGCATTTCAGCAATAACATTAGCAACAACCCCGGTATTCCACCTTCACACTAGAGCAGAGATGGTGAGTGTTGACGTTTAGCAGAACCCACGACCAAAGGTTATCACCTAGAAACACACAATAACCGTAAGTAGACTGCGGGTGAAAGGGCAACCTGCCCAATCAGCATCATGTACTCACTAAACGAGTAGTTAGCGGAAGCATATAACTAAAGACCAAGCTCAAGGTGCCCTAACAAAGCGCAGGATACGTTTGAGAGCACATAGTGCGGCAGCCCTCGATCATGCATATATAACAAGCCTGGTTTAACTGCATAGGACAAATATGGGCGAGTAAGATGTAAAGATACTGGAGCCCCCCTGCAAGACTACGTTATAAAGTAGGATCTTGAACAGGAACGTCGTCCGGTACCTATTTAGAGTCATGTCAATTGGTGTCCGAGACAGGTTACACTTAACCATATGAGCTCAGCCAAGAAGCCTGACGAGCAACTTCTTCTGAGACAAAGAATAACCTTGTAGGATGACGAACGCAAGATGCCAATTAGCGCAACACTTGTAAGTGCAACCGAGATCGGTCATTATCAAAACTCTTTATACATACTGCTGAAGTAAACAGCGAGAAGAAGCTGTGAGGATAATATCGTCCACATATATAAGTAAATAAGCAACCTGAGAACCCTCGTGTATATATACTAACCATGACGAATCACACCCGACTAGGAGAAAAACACCCGAGTGGCATAACATTCAAACCGCTAGGAAGACCAAGCACAGGTGCCTGTTTTTCAAACCATACAAAGACCTCTGCAAAAGATCATACATGAATTAGGAATAACGAGAGTCTCTCAAAACAGGGGGCTGATGCATAACACTGTCTCAGATAAATCACCGGATAAGAGAATGCATTCTTTAAACATCAAGTGAGAATAGGCTCTGTTCTGAGACACAGCAAGGCTAAGAACGGTGCGAATGGTGGCCGGCTTAACAACTGGACTAAATGTCCATCAAAGCAACACCTATGTGTGCAGATTACTACACCGGTATACAAGTCGGATACCTTAATAACTACTCTAAGGTACCGTCAGACATGAAAATTTATGCTTAAATAACCACATAGAATGGAACCAAGTTAACATTAGACGACCTAGGAACAAGAATCCAAGTATCATTTTTAACTAACGTATTAACCATCATACATCGCATACTCAAAAGGGGTCTTTTAGAGCAATAAACGGAGATTTTGGGAATAGGAGAGAGAAGATGAATTTTGAAGAGAAAGACGTTCGATCGGGTTTGACACTACCCGATTGAGACCTGTGTGATCATGGGATGCGTGTTAGGTGGTTCATTCTATACTGCGTTGGAGTATTGGTTTGTGATTTTGGTGGATCGAAATATGTGTGATCGCGCGTCGGGATTGGTTTAGCGTGAGAGAGTTGAATGTTTGTTTGAGATTCGTGACATAGTGGCGATGCTTCTGTAGTAGAAATCATTCAACGCGAAGTGCTCTAATAAGCAAAGACTAAGTGAGGAGGGTGAACATTGAAAATCGAGAAGGTGTAAGAAGTTGGCTCAGGAAGGTGTCCATAGATTGTAAGGGAATTGTGTTTCGTCAAAGATGACTTGTCGGGAGAGAATAATTTTGTTTGTCTCGAGGTTAAGGCAACGAAAACCATGATGATAGGCGGGATAGCCTAAAAATGAATACATGTGTAGAGCAACGACGCGGGGCAAGATTAATGAGGTAAGTGTAGATGAGAGGGTAGCATAGACAACAATACTCCAAAATGCGAAGGAGCGAATAATTGGTGGAATGATGAAAAGGCGTGTAAAAAGTGTAATATTCGTTATGGATTTGCGATAGATGGTAAAAGGTTTAGGAGATAGGTGGCCATATGGAGGGCTTCGACCCAAAAGTAGGCGGGAGGTGTGCTATAAAATAGACCGAGTACGAATGGTATTATTAAATGGTTCCGTATCATTCGCTCCGGCCTTGCCATTTGATTGGGAGGTTTTGGGCAAGAGAATCAAAATTGGATGCCATTTAGAGTAAAAAGGGTGTGGCAGTCCGGTATAATCAGAACTCACCGCCATGATCACATTGGAAGTTTTTAATTTCACATTTAAATTGATTTTTAACATAGTTGCGAAAATGCAAAAAATTATCAAACATGTCAGATATAGAAAGAAGAGTGTAACATTTCTCATTTTCATGTCATTGTACGACATTTATTATCCGTCACTATTTATTTTAGTTCGATACGCGTTTACTTTTAATAATTATTTTTAAGTTTAATTGCGTAGACTAGAAATAATCAATTAATGTAAAATAAATTAAGGGTTGCATCAACCAAGTAAGAAATAATTATTAAGAAGATAATTATGTACTTTGCGTGATTTATTTTTATTAGTCACGTAAAAGGGTTACGTTTCACAATAAAATACATTTGGACACACCCCGGAAATACCTAGACTTACCTAGACTCAAAACCAATACCCACTTTTTATTACCTCAACAATTAAAATTAAATCAATTCTTGTGTAAAACCCACTAGGGCCGGTTATACGCACAAAAGCACCTAGAAAATCACTTTAAAAATCTCCTAGTGATCCTTACCAGTACTTAGTACATCCTTGTTTAATTAATACATTGTCCTAGATTTCTCCTACTAAGCCAAATACATAATGGATAATAACCATTTTGGTTCTCCTTTGCCCTATGTCGCGGTTAAACATGATCCAACACTCAAATCCATAAGATTTCATAATCTAGCTCAATCTTGTACAAATATCCTCTAATTAAGAGGTGTACTTGTGTGGTTTAACAAAACAAGATGCAGTTAACTAGAAAACTTCAAAACCACTAGGGCTTGGATTGGTTTGGTTTGTTTGTGTAACTAGAAACATTTAACCAAGTATTTGCCTATAAATACTCACACAACCTCACCATATTACACTCTTGCAACCCACACATACACTAAACACTCTCATACTTTGCTCTCTTTGTTCAGGTCACCACAAGCCGAGACACTATCCCACAACAAACCACGACATCACACTAGTAATCATCAAGCTAGTCTCTATACGTTTAAGGATTTGAAAGCAAGAAAGATCAGTCAAAACAAAGGCATGGGTATACAATCGAGTTTCCACACGACACAACGAACCACACGATTCAAGAAGCTAGGACAACCCTTGTAAGTGTCCTAGCCTACGTATATTCCAGTTTTCATGTTTGCCTTATGTGTCCTAAAGGCACGGTTATTATGTGTTAACAAGCTAAACATGGTTCGTGCTAGCTTGACAAACCCATCTCCACGTCTTAACAATATACAACATATATAGACTTATTCTGTGAACAAAAGACCATAAGGCATGTAACAAAGATCCTTGTGTATACAGCCTGAATGTTAAATATGACATGCACACGTAAGATATTTAAAACCGGAGGTTATGATACTCTTTGGAAAACGGAAACACTTCATAGTCACTTATCATAATACTTAACACTCGTCTTCTCATAAAGATGTGTACACGATAGTATATCGAACTAGACAAGGGTTGTTTGGGATATGTCGAAATAAGTTACCCAGACCAAAGCCACGTCTTGTGTCCAACACGAGCTTAAACAACTCATAACTAATTTGTAACATCACTAATCGGTTGTATGATACGAGCTAAATTAGAAGTTAATACTGCCAGGCTTAAGAAGTTAGTACTGCTAGCAGGGTTAGTACTGCTAGCAGAAGTTAGTACTGCCAGCAGAGTTAGTACTGCTAGCAGAAGTTAGTACTGCTAGCAGAGTTAGTACTGCTAGCATATTGTTAATACTGCTAGTATATTAATAATACTGTTTTTGACATTCCTGAACTTGAGGGACTGTTTGAAACTCATAAGAACCAAAAATGTAATTTTTGTAAAATAGAGGGACTAAACGTATCAATATGGAAACTCAGGGGTGTAAACGGTAAATATTCTATTTTAAACTATAAGGACTGTTTTTGCCAATAATGAAAACCTAAGGGTATTTTATATAATTAAGTGATTTAAATAAACACTTATGGTATCGGACTAGTCGTGATATAATACGGATACTTATATAACTAAAGTCACGCGAATGATAAATAGGTGTATTTATTATTAATACTTAAACACCTTGTAAACTTAAAAGTATATAGTCGTACACCTTCCCAAGAGCAAACGAGGAAAACGAATACAATAAACGTGTACACCACCACACAAGTGATAACAGTATATATAAACTAGCAAATTGTTATAGTTTATATATTGAGTCTTTAGCCTAAATTTGTAGACTAAGACTAGCCGTATTTACTTAGGTATTTGACGGTGTGATTCATACTTGGATATCTATTATCATTTTTAGAGGACTATTTACTAAGGTGAGTTCATAGCCCCATGTTTTACTATTATTTAAATGATTTACATCCTTGGGGTGAGAACATGCTTGTTTTACAAATTGGACGCAAGTGTACATTTTATACCATGATTACGTGTTTGCCTAAGTTACCATAACCCATTATGTCCATGATCATGAACTGTTAATTGCATAGATGTGATTGGGAATTACATTATGTGGGCGCGAATGTTATGAATAGATCTATTAGGGATTGACAATCTTTGTTCGGGTGACTAGCTATCACCGGGAATGAACGCATACCATGTCGAATTTGGGATGTTGCGGGGTTAGCACATCATTCACGGACACTTGTTGGCAAATATATTTGCATTCATATATGTCGAGCTTCAGTGTCATGAGCTTAGGAAAACGTAATTACTTTTTATGATGTTTGCATGTGTTGCTCAATCATACACTTGGAAATCTTGCGGTCCTACAATTGATTTACATAAACCTATGAATTCACCAACTTTATGTTGACGTTTTAAACATGTTTTTCAGGTCAATAAGGCACGGGGTGCGGTGATACATTGGAAGTCAATAATTGAAGAGTCAACATTTAAGATTTGGGGTCTTATTACATTTTGGGGACAATTGTTATAAACCGGAATATTTATTTATATTGTTGAACAATATGAAGCCATGAGCTTATGTAACAAACAAGTATTTTGTTAATCCAATATATCTTTTTCAAACGACACGTTTAGTGGTCGTTCTCATATCTTGTGCTATTGATCCGTAAATGTAAAGCCCTCGGATACTCAACATTCCGCTGCGACCCAGATTTGAGGGTGTTACAAAGAGGATAAATCCATAGAAAATGAGAGAAATGATCAAGAAATAAGACATAATATTTAAAACCACTAGAACTAATAATGGGAGATGTCCATAAATCAGAATGAATAATATCAAAACAATGTTCGACAATAGAATCAGAACTATGAAAGGGAAGCTTCACATGTTTGCCAAATTGGCAAGCAAGACAAATATGTGAAGGATTTTATTTATTACATGAAATAAAACGACTAGAGACAAGCGAACGTAGCACTTGATCACCCGGATGTCCGAGGCGTTGATGCCACGTAGAGGCACTTGTCGAGAGAAAAGCAATGGGAGAAGTTAATGGCTTGGTAACTGGATAGAGATCGCTCGAGCTGTCACAACGAAGGAGGATATGACGAGTCAAGTAATCCTTCACAGAAAAACCAAAGGCGTCAAATTCAATAGTACAATTATTGTCCCTAGTGAACTGACGAACAAAAATGAGGTTTTTAATTATATTCGGGGTTACAAGAACATTATGAAGATGAAGTGGGCGATAATGGGAAGGAATAATGCTATGGCCTGTGTTGGTGACGGGAATAGACTTGCCATCACCAACGTGAACAGATGGAAATAAGCGTTTATAAAAAATGATACTTAAATTACTTGCATTAAAATTTAAATGAAAAGAGGCACCTGTATCCATGTGCCAAGTCGGGTCTTGCAGCGGCATAGTGCTAAACGCACTTGGTAAATGAGTAGGTTGGGATGCATAAATAGCCAGAGCAAGACCGAGTATACCTTGACCGGGATGCGGCAATCTGTAATGCTTTTGTGGTGTAAACTGTTAAGCAACATTAGTCTTGTAGGCCACATATTGGGCTAGGGTACATGTGAACGTATTGAAATACAATCGGAGATGATTTGAGATTACAGTAGTCGAGAGAATAATGCTATGGCATGTGTTAATGTTTAACAATTATTAGTAAATACCATTAAATAACAAGTTAGTTAACAATCATTATAACTTATCGTTAAATATAATTAATACGTTACATATAATATATTATTTATGATATGGACATATCCTAAAAGCTCCTACTTGAACATGTTTCAAATAATATAATAACACTGGTAAGCGTCTAGCAACACATCAATGCTCCTAGAAATACCTGAGTGTAGTTTCATAAAGTCTCAGTTAAATGATTTAAGTATTTACTATCCTTTTGTTTCCGATGTAGTGTGAAAAATGGATATTGATCTATGTCATTCCATTATTTAACGATTTCATTTCTCGTTTCAATTAATTAATCAAGATTACCAAAATTCATCGAGGCGTTTCTAGATTAACTCTGAGTGCGGCCACACAAACATCTGATTAATCCAACGAGGGGTCCACTGGCATCATTCTTCAATAACTAGTTGAAGGAATAAATAATATATATTGAATGCACGTGTCTTTCATGTGCTTCACAATACTTCTGCAAATAGCTCTTATAACTGCCTTTTTCAGGATACCACTGTTGCTATTATTGCACTTGTCTTGCAATTATTAGACATTAGACATGTCATATATACGAGTAAAACGCAACGAATAAAGATCACGTATAGTATACAATTAATTAACATAATCAAGAACAAACCTCGTTTACCTTTTCTTGTAGTTATTGAAGATCAGATGAAAACACCTTCGAATTAGGGCTTCTTGAATCGAACGACCAAGATGAAACAATAAAGATTATTAAAGGAAGAGTCCTTTATGGTTTCACAGACACGTTTATTAGCAATTCAATTAGGATATTAGTTCTTATTAAACAATAAGTAAGAGTTAATCACTTGGATCTTAAGCAAACCGAAAACCTTCAATTAGGATTTTTCATCTATACAAGAGGGAAAGAGAAGAAGAGAAGAAAAACTTTTTCTTAGAGTTTAAAGATTAGCCAAATAATGAATAATGGGATTCATTATGTAGGCATCTAAACTTGGAGTGCAAGCAAAGCAATCCCTTTCCTTATCCAACACTTAGGTGGGCCGAAACTAAGGATGTGAGGGGTTTCCTATAACTTTTCATTCTTTAGTTTTAAAATTAAGTCCTTTTACTTAAATATTAATAACTGTTAAGTAACTATTTAATTAATGATTGTTATAGCTTATTGTTTAAATAATAATTAAAATATCTATCTATATATATAATAAACAAATGTTTTTTTTAAATCTTGCTTATGTCACAAATGACATCACAAATGCCACGTCATTTTAAGCCACCTAGGCATAAATGCCACGTCACTAAAAGCCACGTCATTTAATCCATGTAGCATAGCTGGTTTACCAATTTACCCTCTCATTTAAGATTTGTTTGACTAATTCTAAATTAAATTTTGGTTTCAACATTTTAAAACAAAATGTTTAAAATTACTGCTATAATTAATTTCAATTAAACGCACCGTTTCAAGATCCATTGCCAAAGTCCAAATGATGCAAAATTTCACACTCCAACCGTAAATCGTGAGTCCCTCTTATTAGTTTATAGATTTATTTGTTGTTTCACCTTTTAAAATTGATATATGTGTAAGTTTTTTCTCCCAGTTTTATTGTATGCAATTTCTTATTATTATCGTCAGTGTGAGATAATTGAAGGTATTTATTGGTTACTTTCTGTGATTATGAAGCATGCAACTGTGAGCCACATCTCCTTTTGTTCAAGGTATTCACTTATGGGTGATGATGAATTCCATCATTTATTGTAATCATTTAAAATTCAAAAAAATAAAATTCAATTAACATTAAATCATTTTAATTTTATGATTGATTGTTTTCTAATTAGAAGTCTACATACATCGGTTATGTAATTATGTAGTAACGGTGACTTTTGACCCACAATTAATATGAACCAAAAATTATGTAAGGTTACCATTATGAATTCAATTAATATTAAAGTTCAAAAAAAATAAAATTCAATTAACATTAATTCATAGAGGTCTGCATACATCGGTTATGTAATTATGTAGTAACATTCACTTTTGACCTACAATTAATATGAACAAAAAATTATGCAAGATTACCATTATGAATTCAATTAACATTAAAGTTCAAAATAAAATTCAATTAACATTAAATCATTTTAATTTTATGATTGATTGTTTCCTAATTAGAGGTCTACATACATCAGTTATGTAATTATGTACAAACAGTAACTTTTGACCACAATTAATATGAATCAAAAATTATGCAAGATTACCATTATGAATTCAATTAACATTAAAGTTCAAAAAAATAAAATTCAATTAACATTAAATCATTTTAATTTTATGATTGATTGTTTCCTAATTTGAGGTCTGCATACATCGGTTATGTAATTATGTAGTAACAATGACTTTTTACCCACAATTAATATCAACAAAAAATTATGCAAGGTTACCATTATAAATTCATACATCGGTTTATCATAAGAAAAATGATTCTTGTACCTAATTAGCAAGCCTACTTGTATGACTAATGATTTGATTGGTGGATTTGAAAAAGTGATTGGTGGAAATTTGGAGAGATAAAATACATGATTCAATTGTACAAGTGTTTTATGCATTAGGCATATATTTAGGCATGAATTGTAGGCCTAAATATCATTACTCTTATCATAATTACACGCATTATGCCTCAACCGTATAAATGATACATATGAGGTATCACACATTCACAATACTTATTCCATCGTTTACATCTATTTTGTTTTTCTATCATTTTTAAGTATTTTGTTCAATTGATTTTTAAGAATCTGGTTAGTATTTTGTTAGTATTTTGGTTCGTATTTTGTTCAATTGTTTGTCTATTTACGGATTTATGTTTCAATTAATGTTTAATGTGTTGTTTCTTTGGCAACAGGTACACTGTAAGTTTCTCGGGGTTAACTGATTTGTGTGTAATTTGATGAGAGCTTTGATTCAGAAATACGGCATAAGAAACCCCCTAAAGTCCTTTGCATACAATCTCATTTCTATGGCATGCCAATGTAAGTCTCTTTGTATCTTTCTATATTTTATTTCATAGTTTTTTGTGTTATTTGACACATGTTTGAGTTTTTTGGTATTTGTGGATTTTTTTTGAATATATTATTTCAAAACCACAATTTAGTCT
>BQNB010076464.1:2500-29611 GCA_026074375.1 Tanacetum coccineum
AAAGAAGAAAAAAAAAAAGGATTGAGAAAAAAAGAAAAGGAAAAAAATAATGGAAAAAAAACGAAGAAAAAAAAAAAAAAAAAAAAAAAAAAAAAAAAAAAAAAGAGAAATACGAAAAAAGAAAAAAAAAAAAAAAAAAAAAGAAAAAAAAGGAAAAAAAAAGAAAAATAAAAAAAAGAAAAAAAAAATAAAAAAGAAAAAAAAGAAGAAAAAAAAAAAAAAAAAAAAAAAAAAAAAGTAGAAAAAAAGTAAAAAAAATGAAAAAAAAAGAAAAAAAAAAGAAAAAAAAGAAAAAAAAACAAAAAAAAAAACGAAAAAAAGAAGAAAAAAAAAAGAAAAAGGATAAAAAAAAAAAAAGAAAAAAAAGGAAAGAAAGTGAAAGAAAAAAGAGAGTGATCAACATGATAGCCAAAAGGAGAATGTGTATAGTTACAAAGATGAAGTCAATGGCTTAAGCAAACAATTGGAAGTCATTGATCTCGATAGAGATGTAGCTGAAGTTAAAGGTCAACGGACTGGCGCTAAGCACCATGGTCAAGTTATTCCTCTACCAAATGCTGAGCATACTCCACTTTGCTCAAGAACTCCACTGGCTGAAAATATTATTAGCACATGATAGAATTTTGCATAGAATGCTTGATGTTATCATATTTTTTTATACATTTTTTTTATATTCGTTTTCACCTTTAGTAATTAAGAGCAAAAAATGTCATGGTCTTGCGTAGTTTGAAGCCTCACATAGGTTTTAAGCTTTATTTTTTCTTTAACAAACATAATGTTTAACTTGATAATAAATTAATAAGTTTATTTGTGATGAAGTCTCAAAATAATTCAAAAATCAATTACATACACGTATTTTTTGTTAATTTTTATGGGAAAAAGACTATGGGTGTAAATACTCCACGGGATCTAATAGAAAAGTAACAATGTTATCTACCATTCTACCAAAAGCATAATTTTCTTTATTATATAAAATGAGTGGCTGATATTTATTCATCAATATGTGAAACATGTTACTGTAGTTTATAATTGAACGTATATTTAAATAAATTATTTAATTAGTTTGTTACATATATTGAAATTTTAGATTGATTATATTATGAATGTCAGATTCAGTAAAATCATTTGATTGATCAAATAAGTTTATTTTTTATATTGTATACTTACCATACATAGAATATGTTATATATTACACACATTTTAACATATTAGGAAACAATTGTGACCAAGTTACCATGTATACGAATATTTTGTTATGATATTGAACCTTGCTTGTATATATATATATATATATATATATATATATATGTTATTACATTTTCTACATAAATTTATTTATTGTGATTTAGAGTAAAGAGCAACAATAGTGTGTGAGATGGATAGCTTGCAACTTATTGATTTATCTAAGGAGGATGATTGTTTACTTCCTTTATGATTTCGTGACTCTGTCGAAGATGTTAAACTTTCATGTGCAGGTTTTATTTCTATTTTGTTAGTTCTCTGTTTGGTTGCCTGTGTTCTACACTTCTGTGTTATCATTTATGTTTTGTTGATATTTAAAAAATAAGTAAAAATTATTTATGTTTTGTTGTGGAACTTTATTACATGTTTTGCAGTATATTTGATAACGCGTCGATGATTAAACGTGGCAAAATGAGGCCGGTGGAGGAAAGAAGACCAAGTGAGTTGCGTAAAAGCTTAGATTGGAATAGTGCTTTCTTCACTAGTCAAGGTGATTGTTACATTTACATGTTTGTTTTACATTTGTTAGCTCACAAACTTTTCGCATGCTGTTGCTATGCAATTTAAGGTTTTTTTTTGCATAGTACTTAAAACATTCACATATTTTCGCTCCATCATGTTTTGAAAGAAATTCGTATGACCGAGAATGTCAAGCTGCATCGTTTTTCAAGTACAATGGACCATTGATTTGTTTCTGTATTCAATGTAAAGTTGGTAAAATATGTGGATGTTAAAGGTGTTGACATATGCAGGTTTGTTGAACCCTGAAGAGTTGTCTATGATAAATAAAGCTTTCCAGAAAACTAGTTGTTCTTGTCAACCATCTTTTAGTTCCCGAAAAGATTTAAAGCCTGATATCCACAAATGATCTACGGTTCCTATAAACCGTCATGGATTGGCACCCAACCAAGTGGTTATGGAACATAGAACCAGAAAAGCTGGAGCAGGTTTGGTTTTAAAACGATAAACGAGTAATATATATATCTATATAGTTTGCAAATTTGATATACTGATTTCTTCTCTTTACCAGGATCCACTTTGTCCAATAGGTCTCAGGGAGCCTTTTGTCTCGATTAACTCTTTTACAACTTTGAAGACCTAAGATGTCACAGGTTCCTCGATTAATGAATCGCCTTCTGGTTTGCTTCATTCCAAGTGTTTTCAAGATAAAGCATCAACTCGGACCATTGTCGACCATTCCCCGGTCTTGTCTCCATTGTCGTAGCCACTTTTCTTCTACCACATCTCCTTCTTAGACGTTTTCACACTGCCACGTCACCCTCCGATTTTTCACAATGCCACCGTCAAAGGTTATGCTCAAATGAATCGCATTCTGGTGCTTCATCCAAGTGTATTTCAAGAAACATCAAATCAAGAAACATCAAACCTACCATTGTCGACCGTTCCTCCTCGGTCCTGTCTCCATTATCGTCTACTTGTTCTTCTAGCACATCTCCTTCTAGAAGTTTTCACAATGCCACGTCACCCTCAGATTTTCAAACACCTCGTTGTGATGAGGGCAAGACACAATAGAAAGATCAAAAGTATAGGTCTTCGATGCCATACCAAATAGTGGTCCCTTTGATGAGGTATTTCTGTCCTTCTGGTTCTTTTCATATAATCGACGCTAATTGAACTTACTAATATATTATTTCTTAACCGTTGCTCCCTAGGCACAGCGGTGGTAAGTAACGGTAGTATGCACAGTTAAACCAAATTTGAGGCATCTACTCTTGGTATTTCGCCCTGCGAAATTGTTTAAGAGTTTAAAACGTTACTCAGTACGGGAACATGATGGAAAGAAAAAGTCGGTTGCAAGGTGTAGCACGCCCTAAGAGTAATGGCAAATACACAATGAGATGTTGAAGGACAGAATGAAAACATGGAGTGAAAGAGTCTGAAAAATGATGAGTAGTTCATTAAAGGCAAAGTAGTGATTAATATAGAGAAAACGCAAGAGGATAGTGATCAGTGCTCATTACAGGAAAGCCAAAAGGAGGACATGTGTAGTTATGAAGACAAAGTGAATGGTTTAAGCAGTCATTTAGAGAGCATTGGTCTCGACAGGTATGCCGAAGTCAAAAGTCAAGGGAGTTGCGCAAAGCGTGGGCAACCTTTTTTGGAGACAAGCAGACCAAGTTTTTTACGTAGAAGCTTAGATTGGGACAGTGCCTTCATCACCGGTGCAGGTAGGGAATCGTTGCAGTCTTTACGAGTCTGTTTAGATTTTTGCGTTTCTGTTTTTCTTAAAAATCATCGATCACAGAAACAATCATAAAAATTAAAAAAAGAATATATATGTTTTCATAAATAAAATTATTACAATATCAACATCATTCTATGAATAAATCGATTTAAGGGTTGTGTAAGCATTAAAAGTATCGGCAAGGCATTTTTCAGCCCGCTTGATCCATTCAGCACATACGACAGGTCCCCTTCTTAAAAAAATTATCCTTAAACCTGTATGAGATTAGAAACGACCCAAATCGACTTATTCAAAAGTTTGTGGGCTGAAATGGCTCCTGAATCTTGCTTTAATGTGCAACATTTTTACTTATTGAAAGTTGTCATGAACTCTGTGCGCACAGAGCTTTGCAAAATTATAGCATTTGTAATTAATTCATTTGATTCCATATGTCAGCTGCATTTTCTTTTCCTCTCTTTTTTTTATAGCTCATGAAAGGACTGTTTCGTTCTATTGGATTCATGTAATAATGGTACTAGATTTAAATGCTTTTTGATATATTCAGGTCATTAACCCAATGAAAGAGATGGGACTCTCAATTAATAAGGGTCTTCGCGGAAGCTAATTCCAATCAACCATCTTATGGAACTCAAAACGATGGGCGGCCACACCAAGTTTCTGGTCAGAACCAGACATTATCAGATAGTGATGGCTTTCATCTGGAGACTTTAGAGAGTGATCTCCCCAAATATGTAAACCCTGATATCCACATTAAAAACAAGGCAAAAAAGGGGCTAAAAGACGACATTGCTACAGATCACAGCAAAGCTACGATAGACAAAGAGAAAAGGCAAGATGGCTGTAAAAACCAAGAGGAGTCAAGATGATTGACCATGCGTAAAAGCTTAGATTGGGATAGATGCCTTTATTCCTAGTGCAGGTAATTTTTTATGTCTAATATACCATTCTATTACAAAGGTTTATTTTACATCTGTTATCCAAGAAAACGAAACAAAATCATGATTTCTTAGTTTCGGAGGCAAGATCTTGTTGCGTCATGGATTGATCTCGAGTTTAATAATTTTTTTAGTTTAGAAATTTAATTTTTGAATTTAGATAAATAATCTACTTACATGGGGACAGAATATTACACGTCTTCTGAAAACTCGCTCCTACAATCTTTTGTTAATTTCAATTAGGAAGAGAAGTAATTTTTATTCTAGTTAAATCTTTGGAAAACTAGTCATAGCTCTCAAATTCTTAAATTTTGCGCTGTAAATTTAGTTCATGTAAATATTGTAAATACGAGAATGGTTTTTTTAACATACGCATGTTTGTTGAGTTTTGAAGAATTATCTTTGATAAATAGAGGCTTCAAGACAGCTGATCCCATTCAATCAATTTTCGGAGCTAGCAAACATATACAAACACATATAGGTTCTCATCAGGATCAGACATCTTCGAAGAGTGGTGACCTTCCTCTTGGGGCTTTAGAAATATTGGGTCAAACCGGGTCAAACCCGCCAATCTGGGTAATCACACCCGCTGGACAAGAGGGCGGTTACAAAAACGGTTATATAACTGAAAATAACTGTAAATCAGTTATTCCTCAACAGACACGATGGTTCATTGAACCGACATAACTTTTAGATGTACTGTTTCATTTCTTATAAATAGGGACGAATTGTTAAAACAAGTATGTATGACAGATTCTGAAATTATAGCAAGTTTAATAGCAAGATTATATTTCTGGTATATTTTTTGCAAATTAGAAAGTTCGATCCAACATTTGGCATCAGAGCAAGGTTTGATTGAAAAACCAAATCATCATATACCAAGATTTTCTTTTTCGAATAAAAAAAAACAGCACCAAGTTTTTCCAGAAACCGTTTTTACATCACGCGAATCTCCAACATCCGCGGCAAGTGAAAAAAGAATCATGATCAATGAAGGGTTTCCAACCTGCAAGTTCATCAAACAAGAAACGGAAAACCACAACCCGAAAAACAAAGGGATAAGGCACCATTTTTTTCACAGATTCGAAAATAAAAAGGAACCCACATCGAATCAAAAACAGAAGTCATCATCGAAGGGGCAAAAATCAGAATTCAAAAGATACGAGAGCACCTGATTTAAGGAGATAAAGAACAAGCCACCACCAAACTCGATCCATAGAATCGATTCGAATTAGCAAGAAAGCCCCAAATTTTAGGCGGTTAGCAAGATCCCCAATTTGCAAAACCCTAGTTTTCGCAAAACAATCAAGGGAATCGAAGCAAGAAGATCATAACACACTCGCAAGAAACAAGAAGGTTGAACCAACCATACTTGATCGGTGTACAAACCACCAAGGCAAGAAAGGAGGAATTAGTAATCGGTCTCAGAGAAAGAAGGAGAGATTTGATATCTCAAAGGAAAAAGGCACGGTTACAATTGATAAAGAAAAAGGGAGGCGCACAACATAAAAGGAGTAGGGCACACAACGGGTTTTTATTAACCTACCAGGTTTTAAAACGAAACCATTTAACCCCTCAATTTTATTTCTCTTTACAATCTATATTATTAGTTTTTGTTTAGAAAATACCCCTTTTAAATTTTAAGTTAGTATTTTTCAAAACTTTTTTTGGAAATATATTAAAACATAGCAAGATAAACCCGAACCCTTTGTGGTTCATAGCAAGATAAAACCGAACTTTCATGGTTCATAGCAAGAAAAAAAACCCGAACCTTCGTGGTTCATAGCAAGATAAAACCGAACCTTAGTGGTTCATAGCAAGATAAAACCGAACCTTAGTGGTTCATAGCAAGATAAAACCGAACCTTCGTGGTTCATAGCAAGAAAAAAAAAACCCCCGAACCTTCGTGGTTCATAGCAAGAAAAAAAACCCGAACCTTAGTGGTTCATAGCAAGATAAAATCGAACCTTCGTGGTTCATAGCACAGGTGGGAAATCGTTGCAGTGTTTACAAATCTGTTTTGTTTTTTGCATTTCTATTTTTCTTATAAATCATCAATGCATTCAATCTGATCACAGAAACAATAATAAAAATAATAAAAGAGTATATATGTTTTCATAAATCAAATTACAATTGCAACATCATTCTATGAATAAATCTTAAGGTTTGTGTATGCATTAAAAGAACCAGCAAGGCATTTATCAACCCACTTGACCCATTCAGCACATATGACAGGTCCCCCTCTTGATAAAAGTTATCCTTAACCCGGCCCGTATGAGATTAGGAATGAACCAAATCGACTTATTCAATAGTTTATGGGCTGAAATGGCTCCTGTAATCTTGCTTTATTGTGCAACATATTTAGTTATTGCACTGCACATGTTTTCATAGAACTCTGTGCTCAGCAAAGCTTTGCAGATTATAGCATTTGTATTAGTTCAGTTGATTCCATATGTCGAGATGCATTTCTTTTTCTAGCATGAAAGCTGTTTCTTTCTTTGGTTCATGTAATAATGGTATAGATTTATATGCTTTTTGATGTATGCAGGTCTATTAAATAATGAAGAGATGACTGTGATAAATAAAGGCTTCGCAGAAGCTAATTCCAGCCAACCATCTTATGGAACTCAAAAAGACGGGCGACCACACCAAGTTTCTGGTCAGAACCAGACATTATCAGATAGTGATGGATTTCATCTAGAGACTTTAGAGAGTGATCTTCCCAAATATGTAAACCCTGATATCCACATTATAAATAAGGCCAAAAACAGGCTAAAAGGGAATATTGCTTCAGATCACAGCAAAGCTACGATAGACAAAGAGAAAAGGCAAGACGGCTGTAAGAGCCAAGAGGAGTCAAGAAGATCGACCTTCTTGCGTAAAAGCTTAGATTGGGATAGTGCCTTTATTCATAATGCAGGTACTTGTTTGTCTAATATACCATTCTATTACAAAGGTTTCTATTTTACATTTTGTTTAGAGATTTAATTTTTTGAATTTAGATAATTATCTCTTACATTAGACAGATATTAACACCTTCTGAAAACTCGCTCCTATAATCTTCGTAATTCTCAATGAAGGGACACGTAATTTTTATGAAGTTAATACTAGGAAATTAGTTCATTAGATCCCATATTTCTTAGATTTTTTACGCTGTCAAATTAGTTCATGTAAAATTGTATAAATGAGAACGGTTTTATATGCAGGTTTGTTGAATTTTGAAGAGTTATCTTTGATAAATAGAGGCTTCAAGAAAGCTGATCCCATTCAATCAATTTCCAGAGCTAGAAAACATATACAAACACGTATAGGTTCTCATCGGGATCAGACATGTTCGAAGATTGGTGACCTTCTTCTTGGGGATTTAGAAGCCGATCTCTTCCAAGATGTAAAGCCTGATATCCACAAACTCACCAAAAAATCAAATGCATGTAAAGCAACTTCGTTTTCTTCGTCTACAACTGAAAATAACCCAAAGGTTCATCACTCAGTTGAATCTCAGTCTAATGATTCATCCAAACGTACTAGCAGCATTTCTTCTGGCACATCTCCTGCTAGTCGTGTCCACGTTGCCATATCGGAGTCAGATTTTCAGTCTCCTCCGCACACACCTTGTCATAATTTTTGAGAAAGAAAGTTAACGAAACAATGTTCCACAAGATTCTCAATAGGAAGCATCATGCCTTCACGCCTTAGAATGCCATCTCCAAAGATCGGATTCTTTGATGAGGTTTACATGCAATTCTTGTTTCTGTTGGTTTCCATTTAGCTAATCACTATATGAACTCTCCTAAGTACTATTTTTTTTTCTTGGCTTTATACTAGCAGGAGCAACCCTTGCAGCTGAATAATAAAGAGAGTATGCAAATATTTAATGAATTTCAATATCTGGAGCGAAGACTGGGTTTCCTGAATAAAGTGTACGGGATGGTTCCCTCTTCACTGGTGATTAGCTAAATGGAAACCTACAGAAACAAGAATTGCATGTAAACCTCATCAAAGAATCCGATCCTTGGAGATGGCATTCTAAGGCCTGAAGGCGTGATGTTTCCTATTGAGAATCTTGTGGAACATTGTTTCGTAAACTTTCTTTCTCCAAAATTATGACACGGTGGGTGCGGAGGAGACTGAAAATCTGATTCTGATAAGGCAACGTGGAAATGACTAGCAGGAGATGTGCCAGAAGAAATGCTCCTAGTACGTTTAGATGAATCATTAGACGGAGATTCAACTGAGTGATGAACCTTTGGGTTATTTTCAGTTGTAGACGAAGAAAACAAAGTTGCTTTACATGCGTTTGATTTTTTGGTGAGTTTGTGGGTATCAGGCTTTACATCTTGGAAGAGATCGGCTTCTAAAGCCCCAAGAAGAAGGTCACCAATATTCAAACATGTCTGATCCCGATGAGAACCTATACGTGTTTCTATATGTTTTCTAGCTCTGGAAATTGATTGAATGGGATCAGCTTTCTTGAAGCCTCTATTTATCAAAGATAACTCTTCAAAATTCAACAAACCTGCATATGTTGAGAAAACCGTTCTCATTTATACAATATTTACATGAACTAATTTGACAGCATAAAAAATCTAAGAAATATGGGGGATCTAATGAACTAATTTCCATGTATTAACTTCATAAAAATTACGTGTCCCTTCATTGAGAATTACGAATATTATAGGAGCGAGTTTTCAGAAGACGTGTTAATATCTGTCTAATGTAAGAGATAATTATCTAAATTCAAAAAATTAAATCTCTAAACAACAAAAGTTATCAAACTCGAGATCACTCCATGACGCACGGGATTTTGACTCTAGAACTAAGAAATCGTTATTTTGGGTCGTTTTCTTGGATAACAAATGTAAAATAGAATGGTATATTAGACAAACAATTACCTACATTATGAATAAAGGCACTATCCCAATCTAAGCTTTTACGCAAGAAGGTTGATCTTCTTGACTCCTCTTGGCTCTTACAACCATCTTGCCTTTTCTCTTTGTCTATCGTAGTTTTGCTGTGATATGAAGCAATGTCGTCTTTTAGCCCCTTTTTTGCCTTGTTCTTAATGTGGATATCAAGGTTTACATATTTGGAAAGATCACTCTCTAAAGTCTCCAGATGAAAGCCATCACTATCTGATAACGTTTGGTTCTGACCAGAAACTTGGTGTGGCCGCCCATCGTTTTGAGTTCCATAAGATGGTTGATTGGAATTAGCTTCCGCGAAGCCTTTATTAATGAGAGTCATCTCTTCATTGGTTAATAGACCTGAATATATCAAAAAGCATTTAAATCTATACCATTATTACATGAACCAAAGAACGAAACAGTCTTTCATGCTAGAAAAAGAAATGCATCTTGACATATGGAATCAAATGAATTAATACAAATGCTATAATTTGCAAAGCTCTGGTGAGCACAGAGTTCTATGAAAACTTGTGCAATAAGTAAAAATGTTGCACGTTAAAGCAAGATTCAGGAGCCATTTCAGCCCACAAACTTTTGAATAAGTCGATTTGGGTCGTTTCTAATCTCATACAGGTTTAAGGATAATTTTTTTAAGAAGGGGACCTGTCGTATGTGCTGAATGGATCAAGCGGGCTGAAAAATGCCTTGCCGATACTTTTAATGCATACACAACCCTTAAATCGATTTATTCATAGAATGATGTTGATATTGTAATAATTTTATTTATGAAAACATATATATTCTTTTTTTAATTTTTATGATTGTTTGTGTGATCGATGATTTTTAAGAAAAACAAAAACGCAAAAATCTAAACAGACTCGTAAAGACTACAACGATTCCCTACCTGCACCGGTGATGAAGGCACTGTCCCAATCTAAGCTTCTACGTAAAAAACTTGGTCTGCTTGTCTTCAAAAAAGGTTGCCCACGCTTTGCGCAACTCCCTTGACTTTTGACTTCCGCATACCTGTCGAGACTAATGCTCTCTAAGTGACTGCTTAAACCATTCACTTTGTCTTCGTAACTACACATGTCCTCCTTTTGGCTCTCCTGTTCCTGTAATGAAGCACGGATCACGTATCCTCTGCGTTTTCTCTCTCAATATTAATCACACACTTTGCCTTAAAATGAACTACTATCATTTATTCAGCAGGACCTTTGTCGCTCATGGTTCGTTCTATCCTTCAACATCTCATTGTGTATTTGCCCATTACTCTTTGGCTTGCTACACCTTGCACCGACTTTCTTTCAACTCATGTTCCCTAGCTGAGTAACTTTTTTAACTTTTAAACAGTTTTCTCGGCGCAAAATACAAAGATAGAATGCCTCAATTTGGTTTAACATGTGCATACTACCTTTAATACACCAGCTTGTACCTGTGGCAACGAGGTTAAGAACATAATCCATTAGTAAGCTTCAATTAGCGTCTATTAAATGAAAAGAGGAGCCAGAATGACATGAAAAACCTCATCAAAGGGACCAGTTATATTGCTATAGGCATTGGAAACCTAAATCATTTGATCTTTCTTATTGGTGGTCTTGGCGCATCAAAACGAGGTTTTGAAAATCTGAGGGTGACGTGGCATTGTTAAACTTCTAGAAGAATGTGCTAGAAGAACAAGTAGACGACAATGGAGACAGGACCGAGGAGGAACGCTCGACAATGGTAGGTTTGATGTTTCTTGAAATACACTTGGATGAAGCACCAGAATGCGATTCATTTGAGAAATGAACCTTTGACGTGGCATTGTGAAAATCTGAGGGTGACGTGTCATTGTGAAAACTTCTAGAAGGAGATGTGCTAGAAGAACAAGTGGACGACAATGGAGACGGACCGGAGGAACGTGTCCGGACAATGGTCGGTTTGAAGTTGCTTGATTTGATGTTTCTCTTGTAATACACTAGATGAAGCAACCAGAAGGCGATTCATTTTAGCGCATAAACCTTTGACATCTTAGTCTTCAAAGATGTAAAAGTAGTTAATCTAGACGAAAAGTCTCCCTGAGACCTACTGACAAAAGTGGATCCTGGTAAAAGAGAAGAAATCAAGTAAATCAAATTTTGAAAACTATATAGATAGCATATATTAACTCCCCGTTTAATCGTTATGAAGCCAAACCAGCTCCAGCTTTTATGGTTCTATGTACCATAACACACTTGTTGGGTGCCACTCCATGACGGTTTATAGGAACAGTAGATTGGTTTTGGATATCAGCTTTTAAAATTCTCTTTTCGGAACTAAAATCTGGAGTTTGACAAGAACAACTAGTTTCTGGAAAGCTTTATTGTAACATAGACAAACTCTACAGGGTTCAACAAACAAACCCAGCATATGTCACACCAATAACATCCACCACATATTTTACCAAACTTTTGATTATTTTTTAATAATTGTTTTTTTTATTTATTTGTTTTTATTTTTTATTATTTAATGGGTGTTATTATTCATTAAAAAAATCCTTAATAAAAACTAAAGTATACAAAATAAAAAACCCTAAAACCAGCACAAATCAATGGCCCATTGTACTTGAAAAACGATGCAGCTTGATATTCTCGGTCATACGAATTTCTTTCAAAACATGATGGAGCGAAAACATGTGAATGTTTTAAGTAATATGCAAAAAAAAAAACCTTAAATTGCATAGCAACAGCATGCGAAAAATGTTTGTTTGAAGCTAACACATGTAAAACAAACATGTAAAATGTAACAATCACCTTGACTAGTGAAGAAAGCACTATTCCAATCTAAGCTTTTACGCAACTCACTTAGGCTTCTTTCCTCCACCGGCCTCATTTTGCCACGTTTAATCATCGACGCGTTATCAAAACCTACTGCAAAACATGTAATAAAGTTCCACAACAAAACATAAATAATTTTTACTTATTTTTTTAATATCAACAAAACATAAATGATAACATAAATTGAAAGAACACCAGTCAACCAAACACAGAACTAACAAAATAGAAATAAAACCTGCACATGAAAGTTTAACTTCTTCGACAGAGTCACGAAGTGACAAAGGAAGTAAACAATCATCCTCCTTAGATAAATCAATAAGTTGCAAGCTATCCATCTCACACACATCACGAAGTGACAAAGGAAGTAAACAATCATCCTCCTTAGATAAATCAATAAGTTGCAAGCTATCCATCTCACACACTATTGTTTCTCTTTACTCTAAATCACAATAAAGAAATTTATGTAGAAAATGTAATAACATATTATATATACAAGCAAGGTTCAATATCAAAACAAAATATTCGTATACATGGTAACTTGGTCACAATTTCTTCCTAATATGTTAAAATGTGTGTAAAGTATACAATATAAAAAATAAACTTATTTGATCAATCAAATGATTTTACTGAATCTGACATTCATAAAATAATCAATCTAAAATTTAAATATATGTAACAAACTAATTAAACATACGTTCGAATTAATAAACTACAGAACCATATAATCACATATTGATGATTAAATATTAGCCACTCATTTTATAAAATAGAAAAACTATGCTTTTGGTAGAATGGTAGATAACATTGTTACCTTTCTATTAGACCCCGTGGAGTATTTACAACCCATAGTCCCTTATTTTCCCTTCCCCCCCTAAAAATAACAAAAAAAACGTATTTATGTAATTGATTTTGAATTAAAATTTTGAGGACGTCAACACAATAAACTAAATTTAAGGTTATATCAAGTTAAACATTATGTTTGTTAAAAGAAAAAATAAAGCTCAAAACCTATGTGAGGCTTCAAACTACCCAGGCCCATGACATTTTTTGCTCTTAATTACTAAAGGTGAAAATGAATATAAAAAGGAATAACAAAAATGTATAAAAAATATGATAACATCAAGCATTCCAGATAATGCAAAATTCTACCATGTGCTAATAATCTTTTAGGGTTTCATTTATTTTTGTCTAATAATTAATTCGTTCATTTAATTATGTCGCTTTGCTCCCCTTACTAATATTTATGTGTATGAGGCGGATGAACAATATGATTATATACTACAAACATGGAGGATGACATAAATGATTAGGATACTAACGTGAAGGATGAGAGTGTAGATGAATGATATGAAAAAGATCATTGGTCGTTTTATATTGTTTATCTTTAGTCAAATGTAGTTTATTTGTTTTTCATTTGTGATGCAGTTGTGCCTATATAACGGGTTGAGATATGTTACACATTCACATCTTATGTACTAAACTATTTTTTTAAATAATATATTTAACAGGATAAAACCTATAAAAAAACTTAACCATTCAAATACCAGCTAATCACCTATTAACAAATATTTCACATCCTCACTATACTAACATTATGCACGTATCGGACTATTGTTTATTATGTTGCGAGCTTTGTCATGAACGTCATTTGGAGATGGAAAGTTACCTTGAGAAACTTGTTACCAAAATTTGCATTGATTCACTTTCGTTTTCATCTCGATACATATATTTTTAGTGAATACCTTTATATGGTACAACAACATATATAACACGTGCAAAAGTTAAATAAATTGCTTCCAAAAGAATACCTTTATGTTTTAAAAAAAGGGTCGAGTGAAGCAAAAGAATTAATAACGACGAACAATACGACAATCATAAAAAACTTAAAATAAGCACCAATTAATTATCATTTATTGAATTCACTTGAAGATGTAAAACTAAAACCAGTTTGTTTTGAAATAAATGAATAATGCATAACTAATTCGATAATGCCATTTCTATATCTTGGGAGGTCCAAAACAAATTCGACGATGAGCACTGCAATATTCAGAACAATGTTCTTTAGTATCGAAGCACTCGGATTGATCCTTACAACAACAATAATGCAGTCCCCCCGGCCTGTCATAGTAATTGCAAATAACAGATCCTAGCTTTTCATTTCGCAAGGTTGAGATACTATCTTCGTGTCTCTTGGTGCTCACAACTCTCGCGCCTGCATTAACGATGACAAGATATAAATCAAGTGAGAAGTAAAAGAGTCAAAACATCATATATATTCATCGTGGACGAAAAATGTTAGAAAAAATAAAACTTACAATCAAGACCGACGACCAGTGTTAAAATCACTAAGTATAACACAATGACATATGTTTTCATAAGCTTGGCCATGGAAAGAAGTGTGAAAGTATATGCTGAAATATAAAAATGACATTGATATATATAAATTTAGGCATGGTGCTTGTTTAGTTAAGTAGTTAATGTGATTGACAAAATTTATGTTGGTTATAGAAATGTGATACCGTCATATTCATTAATAGTGAATTTAATTACACTAGGATACTATATATCTTCATCAATTTATAGAAATGAGATACGTCATCAATTCGTGTTTAACTATTTTATTATTACATGATAATTTGGGTATTCTCTCCGTCTCAATAATTTATTGTCCATCCACAGAAAAAACACACCATTTTAAAAAAAATTGCATTTTCCATTTTTTCCCTTTCTTACTTTTTGTCAAATGACATTTTTCAACTCCTTAATTAATTAATAAAAGTCTTATTTAAAGTTTATGTAATAATAATTTCACACAAGAGTAATCTAGTAACCTTGATAAAACATTCCCTATTTATTTTATGGTATGGACTATTAAATTGCTAACAGACCACCCCAAAAAAAAACGTGGGACAATAAAAATGGGATGGAGTGAGTATTTGTTCATCATGTATAATTTTTATTATAAAACGAGGTTCTTGATAGTCGCACTTTGCTGCACGCGTTTTGTATATAATATTTGGTAGACATATGAATTGCAATTTTTTACTCTATAAGCATGGGTTTACTTGTAACAACCTATGATAAATACGGATGCACAACAACCTAACTCCATTCGTCCAAAATTATTGTCTCCCGTGACAAAAAAACATATAGTTAAGAAAAGTGCATTTAAAACTGTTTTTTTCTTTCTTACTTTTTTGAAATGAATGACAGTTTTACACCCTTAGTTAATTAATTAAACTCTTCTTTAAAAGTTTGTAAAAAATTTCAAATAAAATAATGATAATAAAACTTGAATCAGAACTTTCGTAACTATATTTAATAGTTAACAAATAAATTTGGACATCTCAAAAATAGAGAGTTAAGATCAACAAAGACCCATTATTTGTCATAGATCCAATGAACCAATCCTAGCCACTCATTTTTTCATCAAAAAAAAAAAACTCACTTTCCTCATACATTTTAAAATAAAATATCTTACAAACGGTAAAAATCGTCACCGACAAAAAATCAACACGGTTACGAGACGAGTATTATTTTTATCTTCAGTAACGGGTGACTCGATATACTTTCGAGGAACTTTTTTTTTGATTTTTTTTTCAGCAAGACGAATTTGCGAAAATCTTATATGCGTCGTATAAAAACTAATCATATATGATTCGTATAACGATCAATAATAGATTTTCATGAAATCATAAAAAGGATTTGTGATTCTAACTACTATAACCTCTTTTTTCAATTTGTTTTCAGTCAAGAATTACGAAAATCATATATGATTCGTGTACGTATCATATATGATTCGTTAACGAATCATATATGATTTCACATAAAATCATATATGATATTCATAAAATCGTAATATGGACTTCATAAAAATTATAAAAAACAGTTCGTTTCGAAAGTACATAGTATCCCCCCTCTATAGAAAGATAATTAATTCTCGTCGCGAATGATATTTGTTTTTGCGTAATCAGATTAACAGTGTGTGAGAAATTTAATTTTTAAAAAAAGAGGTGGATAAGTGAGTTTTTTATTTTTTGATGAAAAAAGAGTTGCTATAGGAATTCATTTTGGTGGTTCAATTACAAATATGGGTCTATCTTGAATTTTGGCCAAAATAGAAACATGGACAATAAAAAAGGGACGGATGGAGTATTATTGACTTTGTTACAAAACTTGGTAACAATTTTTTTTATGGTCAAAGTCAAATACTTTCAACATGGTTGTTAAGATCCTGATCCTGAACTTAAGATCTTACGATTTTACGATACTGCAAAGCAAAAATGATCCGGATCCTACATAGGATCTTTACATGCTTAAAATCTAATAGGATCCCGATCTTGACCAGAAGGATCTTAAAACTACTCGACCCGAATCATACTTTTCTCGACCACAAATAAAAAACTACACATTATATAGTTGTGTTTCATAGAATTTTAAAAACAACATGTTAATCTTCTTAAACATTTTATAATCATAATTTAGGACAACATTTCTATAAAACATTGATATAATTTTGTGTTTATGATATATAATAATGGGCAAATT
Organism: Tanacetum coccineum; assembly: GCA_026074375.1. Lineage (NCBI taxonomy): Eukaryota > Viridiplantae > Streptophyta > Magnoliopsida > Asterales > Asteraceae > Tanacetum > Tanacetum coccineum. The sequence goes on from BQNB010076464.1 coordinate 19,134, forward strand.
GCATAAAAGTGTACTAAACTTATACTCAATCTCAATTTAATGTACTCAACTTTTTTTTCTCAATTTAATGTACCCAACTTTTGTTTTTGTTGCAAATGAAGACAATTAAGAGGTTACAAGGTCACCATCAAGTTACATTCTTCTCCAACACGAATTTTCGGCAACCTAGCATTCGGACGACCCACCACCACCACCTCCAAATCAATCACTGCCGGCACCACCCAAAGCGAGCTGGTATTTGTACTCGTGCTCATTTCAAAAACAGTCCTCTATTTGGCTTGGAGGTATTCCTTGAATCGTCATATTGTTCTAGATAACCACTTTTAAAATACGTGACAAATTGTCGAGTCTCGAATTATGTCATACCAAAACAAAACAGTAACCTGAAATCAATACGAGTATACGTATGTGTAATCATCTTCTATTCAAAAAATATATTAATCACTTAAGTAATGAACTAGTTTGTGAATTATAAAAGACTCATTATTGTATAAGTCATTACTAAAAGAGTAAATATGTTTTCTTTAATTTTAAAACAACTCTTACATATATTTTTTTTCCTTACTGGTCTTTGCGCATCACTTTTTTCAATTGAACTAATTAACAAACCAGGTTTTTTTTAATTATTTTATAGTGGAGGTTGTGGTAGTGGTGTTGGTGGGTTATGGTGGTGGTTGTGGCTTGCCGAAGGCGGTAGTGGTGGAGGTCACTAGCTGAAAAATCATGTTGGAGAAGAAGGTAATTTGATGGTGACACTGTAAACTCCTAATTTTCTCTTCATTTGCACCAAAAAAAAGTTTGGTGAAATTAAAATGAGAAAAAAAAGTGGAGTACATTAAATTGAAATTGAGTATAAGTTTAGTACACTTTTATGCAATTTGCCCTATAAATTTGTATATTTGTATAGGATCAAGATCCTCCTCAATTATAGGTCAAACAGATCATCATGTTAGTTTTATATGTTGAGAGTTAATGAATAAGTGGGCTTAAGTTGTATACCTAAAAGAAAAAAATGTTTTATGTTACTTATCTTATTAGTGAATTCGTGAACATGATCTATCATGTTTGATTTAAACTTGAGAGATACTTATGATCCATTTGTAAATAATAATACAAATAATATTAAAGACAAAAACAATATAATAAGATCTATACGAACCCGATCTTACATCGCCCATCTTACGAATCCCATCTGACTTTACTGATCTCAATCTGCAAAGAGAAAACGAATACTGGGTAGATCCGATCTTGAAAACCTTGATTATTCTCATGGCAAAACTCTATGCACTTCATTTAACATGTGCACAAGTTATAGGCATAATTATGAAATGACCGACTCTTAATTTAACATGTGAATAATTCGCTACAGAGCATCAACTAAACAATATCTAAATTATCACAAAGGTTAACCATTTCCAACATTATATGGACTCACCATCATCATATAACCTATAGCAAGAAAGTTAACTGTATTTTTCAATAATAAAGTTGATTATCTTAGGCATTTCTTTTAACTTTTTGTTACTGACTAACATTTATGTCTTGTTAGCAGCTATATATATACAACCTATAGCAAGAAAGTCACAAAATTCAGTAGTCATTTCAAACCTCAAACTGCTATAAGTAATGACAGAAATCATATCCGTATTATAACCCTAACTACCAACAAGGCCGCCAAGAAGCTTGTAACACAAAGACTCGGCTTGAGCAATGGCACAAATGTCACTTCAACCGTCCACCCTCAGCTTGTAGATTTTGAACTCTTGACCATCTCCTAAAATTTTAAATGCTCCATGGCTTTATACTAAAAGTTTTGCCAAACTAAATCTTCACTGAATCACCCTTGAAGTATGTGGCTAAGCCAACCATACTTTCTTTCATGAAAAGCCAAGTCGAAATATACTTGGCGATGGGGAGGACAAAGCTTTGGTGGCTTATCAGACAACTCATTTGCTTCCCAACCAAATGGTATGATATGTCTAAACAAACCACATTAAAAAAAAACTAAAGTCATTATCAGATAGTCATGTTAACTGAGATTCATAGTGGAGGGTCAAACAGCGGCTTAAACCCACAAGCCTATACAGCGGGTCAAGAGTGGGTGAAAAGGAAAGTTCCTCGCCCATACAGATGAATTAGGAATAAACGAGTTGTTTTCAATATGAGATCATGTCGTAACACACCAACATAAATAAATTAATACTCAGTGGTTCTGTCTGCAAGAATGTAAAGCAGTTTATCCGTACTTACAACTCAAAGTCAAAGATGAAATGGACCAAATTTGATGAATAAGACACGTCAACGAACAAAATATCCAAATCCAACCATAAGAGAAAATAGACTTTCATTCCATTACTCTATACAGCAATTACAGCAAGTTAAATGTTATGTAAAAAACATCACATGTTAAAATCTATCAGACTCATGGGGGAGAGAATCGAAGAATGATAACACAATTCTATTTACATTTTACAAAACAACGTTCAAAAGTCTCATCATGACTACCTAATGATGTCTAGTCCCGACCAGAGATTCGATGTGGTATTATGTCTTTTTTGATTCCAGTTTTCCAGAAGATGACCCGATTTGATTATTTTTCATTCAGTTTAGTTGTACAGAAACAAGATATTCAGCATAAACAGTGCGTCAGGATTCAACAAACCTGCATATGTAAAAAAATCAACATAATTACTATCTTTACGTGAGTCACAGAGATTCTTCATACTAGAAAATAAATGCAGCGACTTTAGAAACAAATACAAGTGATATTTCGACATTGAGCCTCATAAAGAAAAACTTATCTCTCAAAAAAAATTTGCAACAGTTGAAAGATTGCATAGTTTTTAGAACATTAAACATATAAGTAGCTATTCGCCTATTACTTAAGATTCTCTAGAATAAATATCTCATCCAGAAATGAACAATTACCTGCACCAGTGAAGAGGGAACCATCCCGTACACTTTATTCAGGAAACTCAGTCTTCGCTCCAGATATTGAAATTCATTAAATATTTGCATACTCTCTTTATTATTCAGCTGCAAGGGTTGCTCCTGCTAGTATAAAGCCAAGAAAAAAAATAGTTTTAGGAGAGTTCATATAGTGATTAGCTAAATGGAAACCTACAGAAACAAGAATTGCATGTAAACCTCATCAAAGAATCCGAACCTTGGAATGGTATTCAAAATGCCTGAAGGCGTGATGTTTTCCTATTGAGAATCTTGAGGGAACAATTGTTTCTTAAACTTTCTTTCTCCAAAATTAACAAGGTGGTCGGATGGAGACTGGAAATCTGGACTCCCGTAAATGGGCAACGTGGAAATGACTACAGAGATGTATGGCCCGAGAAATGGTAGTCGTTTTGTGTTTCTGTAATTTAGTTTCCTTCTTGTCGCTTAGATAAACCACTAGACTGAGAATTCAACTGAGTGATGATGAACCTTTGGGTTATTTTCAGTTGTAGACGAAGAAAACGAGCTGTTTTTTATACATACATTAGATTTCTTTTGGTGATTTGTGGGTACGGGTTTTACATCTTTGAAGACTCCGGCTTCTAAAGCCCCAAAGGAAGTACACCACACTCGAAGATGTCTGATCCTGATGAGAACCTATATGTGTTTGTATATGTTTGCTAGCTCTGGAAATTGATTGAATGGGATCAGCTGTCTTGAAGCCTCTATTTATCAAAGATAATTCTTCAAAACTCAACAAACCTGCGTATGTTGAAAAAACCATTCTCAATTTACAATATTTACATGAACTAAATTTACAGCGCAAAATTTAAGAAATTTGGGATCTAATGAACTAGTTTTTCCAAGATTCAACTATATAAAAATTACTTCTCCCTTAATTGAGAATTACAAAGATTGTAGGAGCGAGTTTTCAGAAGACGTGTTTAATACGGTCGCAACATGTAAAGAGATATTTATCATAAAATTCAAAATTAAATTTCTACACTAAAAAAAATTATTAAACTCTAGATCACTCCAGCGGCAACTGGATATGCCTCCCAAAACTAAGAAATCATGATTTTGTTTCGTTTTCTTGGATAACAGATGTAAAATAGAAACCTTTGTAATAGAATGGTATATTAGACATAAAAAATTACCTGCACTAGGAATAAAGGCACAAGACCCAATCTAAGCATTATACCCAATTGGTCAATCTTCTTGACTCCTCTTGGTTTTTACAGCCATCTTGCCTTTTCTCTTTGTCTATCGTAGCTTTGCTGTGATCTGTAGCAATGTCGTCTTTTAGCCCCTTTTTTGCCTTGTTCTTAATGTGGATATACAGAGGGTTTTAACATAATTGGGGATATCACTCCTATAGTCTCCAAATGAAAGCCATCACTATCTGATAATGTCTGGTTCTCTGACCAGAAACTTGGTGTGGCCGCCCATCGTTTAGAGTTTCCATAAGATGGTTTTGAGTTGAATTAGCTTTCTTGCGAAGCCTTTATTATGAGACTCATCCACTTCATTGGTTAATAGAGCCTAATATACGAAAAAGCATTTAAATCATATACCATATTACATGAACCAGAAAACGAAACAGTCCTTTCATGCTAAAAAAAGAAAGCCATCTTGACATAAGGAATGCAATGAATTAATACAAATGCATAAATTGCAAAGCTCTGGTGAGCACAGAAGTACAATTAAAACTTTTGCAATAAGTTAAAAATGGTTGCAACGAATAAAGCAGATATCAGGAGGCCATTTCAGCCCACAAACTTTTGAATAAGTCGATTTGGGTCGTTTCTAATCTCATACAGGTTTAAGGATAATTTTTTTAAGAAGGGGACCTGTCGTATGTGCTGAATGGATCAAGCGGGCTGAAAAATGCCTTGCCGATACTTTTAATGCATACACAACCCTTAAATCGATTTATTCATAGAAAGACGATGCTATTGTAAATAATTTATAATTATGAAAAACATATATTTTCTTTTTTAAATTTATATGATTTGTTTTCTGTGATTGACGATTTTTAAGAAAAACAAAAACGTAAAAATCTAAACAGAGCTCGTAAAGAACTACTGCAACAATTCCCTACTTGCAGACCGGTGATGAAGTGCACTGTCCCAATCTAAGCGTCTAACGTAAACACTTGGACAGCTTTCTCCAAAAAAGGTTGCCCACAGCTTTGCTGCAACTCTTCCCGTGACATTATGACCTTTTGGCATACCTGGTCGAGACCAATGTGCTCTCTAAGTGACTGCTTAAACCATTCACTTTTGTCTCATAACTACATATGCCTCCATTTTTGGCTCTCCCCGTAATGAGCACTGATCACTATCCTCTGCGTTTTCCTTTCTCTATATTAATCACTACTTTGCCTTTAAATGAATCAACTATCATTTTTTCAAGACTCTTCGCTCATGGTTCATATCTGTCCTTCAAACATCTCCATTGAGTGTATTTGCCCATACACTTTTGGCATGCTAGCAAACCTATGCAACCGACATTTTCTTCCATCATGTTCCCTACTGAGTAACTTTTTAACTTTTAAACAATTCTCGGCGGAAATACAAAGAGTAGATGCCTCAATTTGGTTTAACTTGTGCATACTACACCTTTACACTTACACCGCTTTGTGCCTGTGAGCAACGAGTTAAGAAAAATAATATATTAGTAAGTTACAAATTTAGCGTCTATATATGAAAAAAGCCAGAAGACATTAAATACCTCATCAAAGGACCATAATTATGGATATGGCAATTCAAGACCTAAACATTTGATCTTTCTTATTGGTGGTCTTGCCGCATCACAACGAGGTGTTTGAAAATCTGAGGGTGACGTGGCATTGTGAAAACTTCTAGAAGGAGATGTGCTAGAAGAACAAGTAGACGACAATGGAGACAGGACCGAGGAGGATCGGTCGACAATGGTTGGTTTGATGTTCTTGCTTAATGTTCTGAAATTCACTATGGATTGGACCACCAGAATGCGATTCATTTGAGCAATGAACCTTTGACAGTGGCAATGTGAAAAATACTGAGGGTGACGTGGCACTTGTGAAAACTATCAAAAGGTAGATGTGCTAGAAGAACAAGTGGACGACAAAGAGACAGGACCGAGGAACGGTCGACAATGGTCGGTTTGATGTTTCTTGATTTGATGTTTCTTGAAATACACTTGGATGAAGCACCAGAAGGCGATTCATATGAGCGATGAACCTTTGACATCTTAGTCTTCAAAGTTGTAAAAGAAGTTTATCTAGACGAAAAGTCTCCCTGAGACCTACTGGACAAAGTGGATCCTGGTAAAGAGAAGAAATCAGTAAATCAAATTTTCAAACTATATAGATACATATATTACTCGTTTATCGTCTTGAAGCCAAACCTGCACCAGCTTTTCTATTCTATTTCCATAACCACTTGGTGGGTGCCCAATCCATACGGTTTAGAACCGTAGATCGTTTGTGGATATCAGGCTTTAAATCTTTTCGGGAACTAAAAGATGGTTGACAAGAACAACTAGTTTTCTGGAAAGGTTTATTTATCATAGACAACTCTTCAGGGTTCAACAAACCTGCATATGTCAACACCTTTAACATCCACATATTTTACCAACTTTACATTGAATACAGAAACAAATCAATGGCCTATTGTACTTGAAAAACGATGCAGCTTGATAGTCTCGGTCATACGAATTTATTTCAAAACATGATGGAGCGAAAACATGTGAATATTTTAAGTAATATGCAAAAAAAAACCTTAAATTGCATAGCAATAACATGCGAAAAGTTTTTGAGCTAACAAATGTAAATAAACATGTAAAATGTAACAATCACCTTGACTAGTGAAGAAAGCACTATTCCAATCTAAGCTTTTACGCAACTCACTTAGGCTTCTTTCCTCCACCGGCCTCATTTTGCCACGTTTAATCATCGACGCGTTATCAAAACCTACTGCAAAACATGTAATAAAGTTGCACAACAAAACATAAATAATTTTTACTTATTTTTTTAATATCAACAAAACATAAATGATAACACAGATTTGTAGAACACAGGCATCCAAACACAGAACTAACAAAATAGAAATAAAACCTACACATGAAAGTTTAACATCTTCGACAGAGTCACGAAGTGACAAAGGAAGTAAACAATCATCCTCCTTAGATAAATCAATAAGTTGCAAGCTATCCATCTCACACACTATTGTTGCTCTTTACTCTAAATCACAATAAAGAAATTTATGTAGAAAATGTAATACTCCGTAACATATATATACAAGCAAGGTTCAATATCAAAACAAAATATTCGTATACATGGTAACTTGGTCACAATTTTTTCCTAATATGGTAAAATGTGTCTAATATAACATATTCTATATATGGTAAGTATACAATATAAAAAATAAACTTATTTGATCAATCAAATGATTTTATTGAATCTGACATTCATAATATAATCAATCTAAAATTTAAATATATGTAACAAACTAATTAAATAAACGTTCAACTATAAACTATAGTAACATATATCACATATTGATTAATAAATATCAGCCACTCATTTTATATAATTAAAAAATTATGCTTTTGGTAGAAAGGTAGATAACATTGTTACCTTTCTATTAGACCCCGTGGAGTATTTACATCCATAGTCTTTTTCCCATAAAAATTAACAAAAAATACGTGTATGTAATTTATTATTGAATTATTTTGAGACATCAACACAAATAAACTTATTAAGTTATTATCAAGTTAAACATTATGTTTGTTAAATGTAGAAAATGTAATCTTTTTATACAAGCAAGGTTCAATATCAAAACAAAATATTCGTATCTTGGTCACAATTGCTTCCTAATATGTTAAAATGTGTGTAATATAACATATTCTATGTATGGTAAGTATACAATATAAAAAATAAACTTATTTGATCAATCAAATGATCTTACTGAATCTGACATTCATAATATAATCAATCTAAAATTTAAATATATGTAACAAACTAATTAAATATACGTTCAATTATAAACTATAAACTATAGTAACATATATCACATATTGATGAATAAATATCAGCCACTCATTTTATATAATAATAAAAATTATGCTTTTGGTAGAAAGGTAGATAACATTGTTACCTTTCTATTAGACCCCGTGGAGTATTTACATCCATAGTCTTTTTCTATTATTGAATTATTTTGAGACTTCAACACAAATATACTTATTAAGTTATTATCAAGTTAAACATTATGTTTGTTAAATGTAGAAAATGTAATAACATATATATACAAGCAAGGTTCAATATCAAAACAAAATATTCGTATCTTGGTCACAATTGTTTCTTAATATGTTAAAATGTGTGTAATATAACATATGAGTAAATTGTAAAATACATCACTGTGGTTTCAACTCTCTTACATAATACATCATTGTCAGAAACTATCGGCAGTATACATCATTCGTTAGGCAAACGTTTGTCACAATACATCCCCGAGGACGAACGATGCAAGTATTTTTTCGTTATCTTCTCACGAGGGATGTATTGTGTAAAAATACCACAGGGATGTATTTTGCAAATATATTTTTTTTTTAATTTTTTTTTTGTTTTTTTTTAATTATTATTAATAATAATATTATTATGATTATTATTATTATTATTATTATTATTATTTTGTTTTTTTTTATTTTTATTTTTTATTTATTTTTGTTTCTATCCATTTTTCTCTGACGTTATTATACGTTTTCGTACGTTTTCATACGCTTTCATCCGCTTTTATCAGTTTAAATATGTTTTGGTAAATTTTTATACGATTTTGTACGTTTTTATAATTTTTATATGATTTTGTACGTTTTATACGATTTTGTCCGCTTTTGTACGTTTTCATCCGCTTTTGTACCTTTTTGTCCGCTTTATACAGACAAAAACGAAAAAAAACGTACCAAAGAGATAATTTTTTTATTAATAATATACACAAATAAAAAAAACGGCCGATAATAATAATAATAATATTATTAATAATAATTAATTTTTTTTTTTAAATTAAAAAAAATATATATATTTGCAAAATACATCCCTGTGGTTTTTTTACACAATACATCCCTCGTGAGAAGATAACGGAAAAAAATTTATATCGTTCGTCCTCAGGGATGTATTGTGGCAAACGTTTGCCTAACGAATGATGTATACTGCCAATAGTTTCTGACAAGGATGTATTATGTGAGAAAGTTGAAACCACATGGACAATATAAAAAATAAACTTATTTGATCAATCAAATGATTTTACTGAATCTGACATTCATAATATAATCAATCTAAAATTTAAATATATATAACAAACTAATTAAATATACGTTCAATTATAAACTACAGTAACATATATCACATATTGATGAATAAATATCGGCCACTCATTTTATATAATAAAAAAAATTATGCTTTTGGTAGAATGATAGATAACATTGTTATCTTTCTATTAAACCCCGTGGAGTATTTACACCCATAGTCTTTTTGCCATAAAAATTAACAAAAAATACGTGTATGTAATTGATTTTTGAATTATTTTGAGACTTCGACACAAATAAACTTATTAAGTTATTATCAAGTTAAACATTATGTTTGTTAAATGTAGAAAATGTAATAACATATATATACAAGCAAGGTTCAATATCAAAACAAAATATTTGTATCTTGGTCACAATTGTTTCCTAATATGTTAAAATGTGTGTAATATATTCTATGTATGGTAAGTATACAATATAAAAAATAAACTTATTTTATCAATCAAATGATTTTACTGAACCTAACATTCATAATATAATCAATCTAAAATTTAAATATATGTAACAAACTAATTAAATATACATTCAATTATAAACTACAGTAACATGTATCACATATTGATGAATAAATATCAGTCACTCATTTTATATAATAAAAAAATTATGTTTTTGGTAGAATGGTAGATAACATTGTTACCTTTCTATTAGACCCTGTGGAGTATTTACACCCATAGTCTTTTTCCCATAAAAATTAACAAAAAATACGTGTATGTAATTGATTTTTGAATTATTTTGAGACTTCAACACAAATAAACTTATTAAGTTATTATCAAGTTAAACATTATGTTTGTTAAAGAAAAAATAAAGCTAAAAACCTATGTGAGGCTTCAAACTACGCAAGCCCATGACAATTTTTGCTCTTAATTACTAAAGGTGAAAACGAATATAAAAAGGAATAACAAAAATGTATAAAAAAAATATGATAACATCAAGCATTCCAGATAATGCAAAATTCTATCATGTGCTAATAATCTTTTCAGCCAGTGGAGTTCTTGAGCAAAGTTGAGTATGCTCAGCATTTGGTAGAGATATAACTTGACCATGCTGCTTAGCGCTAGTCCGTTGACCTTTAACTTCAGCTACATCTCTATCGAGATCAATGACTTCCAATTGTTTGCTTAAGCCATTGACTTCATCTTTGTAACTATACACATTCTCCTTTTGGCTATCATGTTGATCACTCTCGT
>BQNB010076465.1:0-31151 GCA_026074375.1 Tanacetum coccineum
TCCAATACGGCGTATCCGAGGGTATTCAGTTTGGGCTCCGTGATTATTATATTCTAGAATAATCCTTAACCGCCTCCCAATACGGCTGATGTTTCGTTGTGCGTAGGTATTATTTGTTATCAAGTTTTACTATTTATATTTTGCCCACTATACATAGAACAATACTAACGGGAAGTATACATGATCAGATGTAGATTCATTGGTAAATAGGGTGTTGATCACTAAGAGCGAGAACGTTAATTCTTAATAATTAGTATTTTAGTTATCTAAGTTAGTCCTAAGTTATTCAAAGTTATACTTAAGTTAAACCTAAACTAATGGTAAAAGGGGAGTTTTCAGCCAGAGAGACTGGCACGAGTTTGGGTTTACCTAGACTAAGATAGGGCGAATAACCAACACAAATTTGATAGTTAGAAGATAGAGAAGCAACTAAGCCTTGTGTAAGGAAAACATATTAACCATGTTTAATAAAATATAATGCTAGTTTTAGTTTATAAGTGCAATGATTGTCCTATCTCATTGTTGATATATCATTCCTAGACTTAGGCAATAATTCTTCCTAAGACCTAGACTCGGCAATTATGTCACAATTATCTAAATTTGCATAAACCTCTTCGCGGTTGTTTATAATCTATCTTAGGAGACAATAATGGTAATCTTATCGAATCCTAGCTCAACGAGACTTTACTAACTTACTGCTTAACGGCTCTTTATATACTAGTAGTCCATTTGTCCAAATCTTTACTCAAGGAATCAGAACGTCACTTGTTGATCCTAGGTCACCTACTAGTCCAACTTGTTCATAAAACCAGAAGTAAAGATAACACGTTACTTGTGATCTTATTGCTCTAGATATATAAATCACAATATGGATAGCTATCCCAGTATCTTGTCTACTTGGTCTGCTTTCTAGACCCAGTTGAATGATAGATCGCATACTTAAACACATAAGCGAGTATAAATTGATAAACATAAGATAACACACAATTTATAAGATGCAATCAGAATAAACATAAACCAAAGATTAAATTTTCTTAAACATGGCTAATACTTAAAGCTATTAGCCAATAGCCATTGTAAAGAATACAGATTTAATAGATGAACGATTAAGGTAACCTAACCAAGTTAATGAATGATACCAACAATCGAACATATATTAAGAGTATAAGAATTTACAATGGTTTCCTATGGATTGAAGGGCGCTACAAGACCTTTTTTGCTCCTCTTCTCTTCTAAAAATCGAATCTGGTGGTTACAGCCTTTCTCTCAGTCTTCAGTATATAAATTGCACACTAAATTCGTATTTAAGGTTCAGTATTTATACCCTCTGGAATTTGGTCGATAAGCCACATTGAATAAGTTTAATACGGCGTATTGGAGTTTTCTTGGAGTGGGGACCACGATTATAATATTCTAGAATATTCTAATACTTGATCTTTGATACGACATATGGGGTCTTCTGTATATGGCGTATTGGTCTTTATGTCTTCGTGGTTTCTTGTGATGTTTAGGCGCAGATACGCCGTATCTTCCTTGATGGATACGGCGTATTGGTTGTCAGAACAGCAGATTCTTGATTACTTTGTTTAAGCTCCAAAATGCGCGCCTTTTAGTTAAACTTCACAAATTGCTCCATATTTACTGCAAATAACAATATAAGCAATTAAGTACCAATTCATGCATACATAATATAAAACGAGCAAATTAGCTAGGATAAATGATGCTATAAAAGTGACATTATTTGATGTCATCAAATATTCTCCCATTTGAATCCTACTTGTCCTCAAGTAGACTTTAAAAATTTATGAAAATGTATCCCAAACTAAGGTTTAAGAGTTTTTCTTTAAGCAATTTTTCATTTAATTACTAGCACACAACCAAACACCTCACGAAGTAGGAAGATGAAATCACTCAAATCACTCAACTAATCTATGTGATAACATGTAACTAATTCGCTCAATTGTCCGGTCGTGATGAGTATTCTATCATAAGCTTGGCAAGGATACACATCTCCACCACTAAAGCTAAGGAGTAACAAGTTTAAAAGGGTAAATTGGGTTAAGGTTTAATCTCTATCGATACCAATACTCTAGAAAAGGTGACAAAACCAAACATACACATCCATAACGATGGATGAGACATATGTGATTGCTCGATCCTTAACTCGAATAAGCTAAATAATAGGATCAGTAATCTTTACCAATAGTAGTAAACCAACATGGCCGACCAAATCACATATACACATCAATAACGATGGAATAGACATACATGATTGCTCAGATCCCCATTCGAATAAAACCAAAGGTTAGGATGAAGAATAATATAGGGTATGGATCTTCTAATCTTTTACCAACAGTAATACACCAACAAGGCGGACAAAATCACACATACACATCCATAACGATGGAATAGATACATGTGATTGCTCACATCCTCATTCGAGCAATGCCGAAGGTTACAGATTAGGTATGGGAAACATATAATTGTTGTTAAATAAAAAGAACAAAACAAATAGATTAAGTCCAAACAAATAAGGAACAGTGTTGCTAGTTACTTTCCCGACCATCCCCATGAAAAAGACACAAAATCATAGACATAAATGTCTTGATCATAGATCAACAAAAACAACCTTAGTTGGCGTTCTCGTAACGGTCAACTCCCAATTATCCATAATATACATACTATACAACATTATTGGCGATATCTACTACTTTATACATAAGAATACATAGTTGGTTATTAATTGCGACCAACTAGAAATAATATACAGCATAACTTTACATCGTTGGTTTATAACACGTACCAACGAATAATCGATCATCATAAATAATTAGGATCGGTTAAGCTTAGACGAACCAATTATCTCACAAATCTCACCTTTCTTTTTCTATCAATCTTTTTTTGTATTTTGCTATTTTTTTACTAACTAATACTGAAAACTAATCTAATGTGTAGAATTTCACCATCTAATGAATACGACAAATCTGGATTCTATTTCCGATCATAACAATAAAAGTAGTAAAAATACACCAGCAAACTGGTTCTTTTACATTCCCAATTTCATTATGAAATTTCCTGACCTAACCATGGATAGAAAATCGACACATGACACAGGAAATACAATACTTTACACAAAAGAAACTAGCAACCGATTAAGGACTTAATCTAATAGGGTAGGCTAAGGTGTAAAGGTGTAACAAAACAAAATTTGGTATAAGGAATGGTTTAGGTTTTTCTAGGGGTATCTTACTATAAAAATAAGAGTAAACAAAAGGGTTTATACGGGGGTTAACTAACCAGTGTAGTTAGTTAGGCTTTTTGGTGTAATCCTAGAAATTTACCAGTTTAAAAATGTCACTTCATCTATTAAAAATAGTGCTTATTATTGTGGCCTCGAATAGATATACCAAGCCAAGTTTTAAAGTTTACAACATCACCAGCATACTCATATTTTTATGGAATTTGGGTAAAAATTAGGAAACGGGTAAGGTTAAATCCTCACAATATCTAACAAGGGTTATGTATGCGGGGTCATGCAACTAATAATTTCACAAAATATGCTATTTTTTTAAATTTTGATATAAATTAGGCATATTAATTGTAAAAATAAGGACAAGTAAGTGTTATAATTCTCCTCCCCCCACTTGAGATATACAACGACCTCGTTGTATAAATATAACATTAAAAACAGGAAATTAAAGAATTAGAACGAAAAAATCCCTTGAGATTTACTCGGTATGATCCTCCATATTGCGTATATGAGCAAGATTATGTGTTGTAAATGCGTTTGAATACTAGCATGACTACAACACACATAGAATTCCAGAAAATAAGCATTCCACCAAATTCATTTTTTCATTCAATAAGGTTCTTGTATAAAAACATAAGAAAACAAGTGCAATTCTATCTCCGGGTATTCATTTGGTTAGAAAAATAAAAATAAAAACCTAAAACTGTATAGGAAGTCAATACGCTGTATCCACAAATTAGGATACACTGTATTCAAACTTGTAAAAAGTATCTGAGGTACGGGTCAGTCGCCTAATACGATGTATTCATTTATGCCATATAGACTAAACTAACATAAAGTTTTAAAAAGATGAAAAATAAAAACTGGATAACGTCCAAAAAGCCAATACGCCATATCCATTGAGCTTGGATACGCCGTATCAACAGTCTGGGAAGACAGACTCGATAAAAAATTAAAATACATTTCGGGTTGTCTCCCGGCAAGCACTTTTGTTTACAGAAAAGTCTTTAAGTTAGACTTGTCTTCAGCTTAAGTCCCATCCTTATAAAACAACTTAGGTTCGAACAAGATGCCAAATGGCACATACAAATTTTTAATAAGATTTATTAGCATCCCTTTGTTAAGATAATTCCAAGTTACGATATTAACACATAATTCCTTGATAAAAGTTTCAGTTTTGAAAAATTTACTTAATGTATCATAACTTGTTTCCAAAAGTTTATTTGACCCTTGTGTAACATCAATCCTTATTACATTACGTAATGGTTTGATAGGTATATCCCCCGAAGATTGTTTGATATCAATTTTATTATCATCATTATCCGTATCCAATTTTAATTCATTGACATAAATTATGTTAAAAGAAATATGTTAAGATATAACAAGTAATTCCTCATCAACATATTCGGACAACGATGTTTCATTTTTCCAATTAAGTTCATTGATATGTCAAGGACTTACTGTAGGTTCAAATGACAAATCATATTTAGATTCCAATGCATCATTGAAGACTATAGCTGGGAATTCTTTTTCAAAAGATCTTAGGTAGTGAACGTCTTCATCATACCAGATCTTACCATATTTAGCAGTTTCCAGTTATACACTTTACCGTTTCTGAGAGCTTTCTCAGTTTCATACTGAAATATTCCTTCATAGTCATATCTCAGTCCTCCATCTCCTGTAATAAGTTTGCTACGAACACAAAGAAAAAGGTCAAATGGATCGATACTCCGTATTCAGTAAACTAAATCAGTAAACTAAATACGCCGTAATTATATGTTTATGCAACGAGGACGGAATACGCTTAGTAATTAGTGGTTTATAATTAAAGCAAAATTATAACCCTTATTGATTTTTCAATCAAAAAATTACAGCAGACTTTAATAATGCAGAAAAACATACAAACACAAATATGCAGAATATACAATGCAGAAATCAGACACACGAAAATAAACACACAAAAACAAACTAAATGCAAATTAATTTAAAAATAATAAATCTAAACTAAAACACTAATAATCAAGAATTAAAAAACTTCACTCCCCGGCAACGGCACTGACAAAACTTGACTTGCGCTCCATTGTGCGTAGTTTTAATTTGTTATCAATGAGTTATTTACAATATTTAACAAAATTGCTCGACTATATGTGACAACCGTAGGCTGAAGCAGGTTGTCACCGTAGATTACCTAAAATATAATGTTCTATAATTATGGGTCCATTGTCGATTGTTCTAAATGGTGTTTATAAATGTGTTTTCTGTGTGGTGGGCATATGTGAGTTTATATGCATAATCAATACCATTGAGTGTGACCCGTCTCATTGGATTGGGATACATGATATTGATTTTGTGGAATTCATTTTCGCTCACCGCATTCATCTTGTGAGTGTATAAGTGAAATGACTCTCTTTGAGCGATTGAAGCGGTTTGCGAGCGTCTAATTGTGACAAGTACAAATTATACGATGACTAGTTACATTTATGTGTTAGTAATATTAGGGATGAGTATTACAGGATCTAGTAGTTAGAATAATGTAAGAATCTAATAAAATCTTCTATTTTTCTTGGCATGTTAGGTTTTAACAAAAATGAAAACAGTTAATTACATTTTTAAAGGTTCTAGTAAATTGCGTTTACTCAAGACTAAGAGTATGCTCACACAACGACTTGACGGGATTTTACATAGAAAACTTAATGTAAAGCAAATAATTAAGTAATTAAAAAATAAATAAATAAAATCTTATTTAATGCGCATGAATAGAAAAAAAACAAATTTTAGAGGAAAAAAGAAAGAAAAAAAGAAATTTTAACAGAGGCGAAATCAACACATACTAAATAGATCTTATTTCACTAATTAATTGGGAGGCACAATAAATACAAAATTAAAGTTTAATCGCGCGACCACCCCTCCCCCTTGGTATACAAATCGGTCGAAACTAAAGTGAACAGAGAGGAGACAAAAAAACTTCGGGTTTTTTGCTTTGTGAAGAAATCAAGCTCTAAAGTGGTTAAGTTTTAATTAATCCTATTAGTTATTGACATTAATTCATGTTTCAATTATTATGAGAGAATAAGGGTACTCTTTGTAACAAAAACAATCAGACTACACAATTAAATGATGTTTAACATGATTACAGATGATTATGGGTTTAATTAAAGCTTATGGTGTAATTGGTTAACGTACATGCTTCGCGTTAGAGAATTATGTTTGTGACATTGAGAGGCAGAATTAGGGCTCTCTTGTTTCGGCATTATCTCAATGATGGTAATAGCTTTTGTCAAGTTTCCGGTACGTATAACGTAGCTCAGAGAGTCTAGTTTTTAGAACATCCAGCCTCGAAGGTTTATGAGGTTGGGAAGTCATTCAAATATTGTTTGCAAGAAAAGTTGTCAAAACAGTAAATATGGGTCTGATTTGGGTCTGATTTCGGGGAGTAAAACCCCTACTTAAAATTCGAATTAGGATTATCCCATATAGCAGAAAGTCAAGCTTCCATGTGTTTATTAACTTTCCTAAATTTTTAGCCTCTGATCTTGTTGTCTAAGTATGGTTTTCATAGGGTGTCCATAATTTTTTAGTGTGCAAACAGATCCCGAATTTGTGACTATTTTGAAGCTGATTTCTTAGGAGTACTTGTGCATGTTAATGGCTCTTGGGAATGCATAAAGGTAGGTTAATACACTCACAATAAATGGAACATAGGTGATATTTTTTTATGAATTACATGAGAGGTCTCGGAAAGTTCAGAGGACTTTGAGTACGGTAAAGTCGTGTAAAATTCTGCCGTCTCCGCATAAATTTGTAAGACTGTTGAAATAATGTGTAGAACGATATTGGCTTCCTGTCCGGGCATGTGTCTGAGTGACTCCAGGAGGGTAACTAAACACCTAAGACATCCATCATATGATTGTTACATGTGCAATTAAGCTTGGCTAGTAGCGTGTAACACGAAAGTTATTTTGTTGTATAGATTTGTGCTAGTTGTTTTTGTGAAGCTTATTGTTGGAATCAGTTAGAAAAGCTAAGAAAAGGTTGATTTCATCGCCCCTTTTATCTCATGCCGATATTTTGGGGTGGAGAATGCATGCTTGGTCTTTTGTCTGACTCTTGTCTTGTTTTTTTCTATTGCTTGTCTTGTCTGTCGATGTCTTGATTGTTGTTATTTCTAAGTAGACATTAGAGCGGGAGGGTGAAACGTTCCTACCGCAGGTTATGGAGAGTAACTTGCCTACTTTCTGTGGTAAAGATCCTTAGAGGTCGATCAACATCCCTTGTCGATATTGTGACTTCGATAGCAAAGAGTCTAGAATTGGTATTTTTTATTCCTTTTCTATGCCTATTAGTGAAGGCGGCGAGTACGCCGAACCTCATTGTTTTTGGGGTGCTTGTGGATCGGTGGGCACGATTCCATCCCGTCGTCTATACATGTTGTCATGAATTTGTTTTGGATAATTGCTGCACTAATTAAAATATTATTTTGGATTTATTTGTTTGTTTGTCGTAAACCTATGATTCTCGCCATCACTTTAGTGTTACTCGTTTTAAAGCATCATTATTCAGGTTGAGCTTAATGCAGGCGCAAAAGATAGAGCGAAGTGGCTAGTGAAGAGCTACCGTAGAGGATTCTTGGTAGTTTACTTATGCGTTTTCTCAAAATTGCAATTTACATGAATTGTTTTAGATTATTTTGCATGTCAGTTAATTGACGAGACTCTTTTCTCATTAATAAAGACACCATTAGGTTTTGGGTATTGTTATGACATCATCTTTGTATCTTGCATCTTAACTTTAGTATTTCATGTATCAGTCTCATTCTCTATATAAACACCATGTGTTTGTTATGATATTCTCATTGTCCTTAGTACTCAGCCTGTTCGCGTTCTTTAGCATTGGCTTGTATGACAGATAGGTATCAGTAGCCTTTGGTTATAGAGAACTAGTGTATGTTCTGAGTCCTAGATTATAGCTAAGGGTCCCTCATATAGTTGCATTTTAGGGCATAAGTGTTTGTGTACGTATATAATCGTATGTTTCCCCGCTACCCAAAAGCACTTTTGAAATATCTTTCTAATTTTGATCTATTACTCTCTCGTACAAATAATACAAAATACATGCTGCGCGAGTTTTTATTATAAGGGGATCTAATAGTATATACCTCTTTGTTATTGTTTTAGTCATGTCTTCCCCTACCCCTAGGAGATATCGTTGGGAGATTGTTTACCTCACTGGACCCGCGGAGTTGGGTGACTTTGAGAAGAGAAAAGTCAAACCCAAGGTGAGTCCCCAACATAAGTTTTATTTCATTTTCTACCTAGAAGCCGTGCTATAAGGTCTCGAGGATTGCTTTTTAATTTAGGTCACGTATGTGACTTTCTCGATTCGGTTTGGTACGATTAGGGATTTTATGGTTTCGTTAGATGGATTAAATCATGTTGAGTTATCTATTTGGACTATTATTAAGTGCTATGTGGTAAGATGTGTGTTATCATTAAGATGTGTGATCTTGGAAGTAAGTACACCGTGGTGAAACAGGTGCAATATATAAATTATGTCGCGAACACTACATTAAAAAGGCAACATACACTGTGGGACTTATGCCATTGGATTGCATTGATCATTGTTGCCATGTAATGTACTATGTAAGGATTGTACTATCTGGGATAGTTTTATTATATTGTAGTGTGGATGTGGATGTCTGAGATCCTGTCTTAGGAGATGGTTTGTGTGGTTAGAGACAATTCCTCTCTAACCAAGTATCGGCGTGTGATATATTAGGTTAGGTTTGCCGTAGATAGTAAGGTTCCCTTTCATCTATCGTTTGCGGATATCTCGGATACCTGTTGGTATTGTCATCCGCGATTCTTAAAGTTGGTTCCGTTAAGCCTCGTTGTTCATTGAATATCAACGACTCGTGTTGGTATTCTAACGTGTTATCATAGAAACTGGTGTTCTATTTTCTACCGTTAGGCCATTTTGATTCTGAGTTTTCCTAGATGTCAAAAGTGTAGACAAGAACAACTTTGGTTTGGTTCTAATGGCCCTTGATGTACACTAGGCATGCAGTCCTGAGATGAGTTTGTTGGTTTATAATGAAAGTTCTAGTCATGTTTGTTTTCAAGTAAATTAATAATTCTGGATTGGAAATTCTTAAGGTATTTGGAGTCTATTTTGCTTTCATGAAGTTTTTTTTTGTTGTGAGGACATAAAATTCCATTTGAAAGTATGTTTGTTGTAGTTGGATACCATATTGATTATGTGTAACAAAACTTCTTTTTAAAAAAAATTATATAAAGTAAAATGCAACACGTTTTTTTTTCTTTTCTTCAAAATCATCTTTTGATTTCTTTTATGAAAACCATAATTAAAATAAGTTTTATAAAATTTATTATTAAATTATTTTACACTTAAACATTATAGTTGGCAATTCTGAACTAAGAGTGATTCATTGTTTTAAAAATGCATTAGTATAAGGTTATGAGCGAGAAAGTACCCTGTGGGTAAAAAAAATCGTATTTCTGAGTACAAAGAGTTTTTACTCTTTTCTACTAATTAATAGGGTCGATGGTACCGTGGAGCATTAATTTGATGGGGTGGTTTCTAGCATCTTCGTCACTTGCGTCTTGCATTAGGTCGGAGGTTCGTTCTTCATGTCGACGTTTACATTCGGTGATTTTCATTTCTTCTTTTTGAGAATCATGTGAAATTTTGGGTCCATACCAATTTTGCATGTTGAAGTTTAGAAATTTCCTCATGAGTGGTGCTAGATTGATAGTTAAGGGTCCCCACGTATCTTCTGGGTGGTGCGATTGATGTACAAGCAATTGGAAAAATTCGTGACCCTAATGTTGGAATTAGAAATTCCCTCATTTTACTTTTGATGATAATAACTCTTTCTTAAGATTATAGAGTGTTGAAGTAGTTTTGTACGGATAGAATTTTTGTTGTTGAACAATAAGCCTAGAGATGGTATGCCACGAGAAGGTAGGTTTAAAATGCCATTGGTAATATTAGAGAGTGCTTAAAGAGGTTCATGTAGAAAACGAACTAAAGAGGATAACGAGGGTCCTCGTAAGCGATTACCAATGGAAGATGAGTTATGAATTATGTGATAACTTTGAAGTGTATGTGAGCCCTCTAAAGTGTTCCCAAAGGAATTAGTAGGTTTTACCCCTCGTCGTAGAAAAGAGATTCGTATGGAATTTAGTACAAGTGAGCGAACGCCGATTTGTGTAAGGTTTTCGTGTCGTTTGAACGTCTTTAGAAAGGTGCAAGAGGTGTCGCGAATGAATGGTAGTAGTCTACAAGGTGAGTGGTTGGATCGCTGTATTGTACTACTTGTGATGTGGAAGTAATCGTATGCTAGGTAGGAAGAAAGGTGGGTAGTCCAGTAATAGTGCATAATTATCACCGAGAAGAGTGAGATAGAAAATACTATTTATTGTCCACCACATGGAGGGTGTGCACGTGGATGACGTAGCATAGACTATTTCTTTTAGGATGCTAATGGACATGTTGAAGTTTACGCTTCAAAGCCATTTTGGGTTAACAATTCACCACGGTTTTCATGGCTTAATGATCCGGGTGTGCATGGTCGTAATTAGACTAGCTATTCTAACGAATATACAACGATATTGTTTAACCGTACCCAAAGATTCTAACGGAGGAGTCTATAAGCGAGTCGCACGTGAAGATATCGATGTAACCGAAGGAAGAGAAGATGCACAGAACGTTTTCCACAACGTGGAAGCGGAGCAAAGAGGAAGCTATCTCTAGATGTGCAGCTCGAAGCTATCTAGATGTGAAAGGAATCAAATGGGTAATGAGCCAATCTTGGCATTGCCGGAAGGAGCAGACAATTTCGTAGTATATTATGACGCGCGAAGTAAGGATTTGGAAGCATGCTTGGGAAAAAGGGAGAAGGTGATTGTTTGTACTTCGCGACAACTGAAGGTTCTTATGAAGGATTACATGACTAACGTGGTAGGTTTTGCCTTATAATGCTGGAGGCATTAAGTGAATAAGAGATGGAGAGTAATCTATACGGATCATGAATGTCTCCAACATACTTTCAATTGGAAGAATTGATCATGAGGCAAAGATGATGGATGGATGTTATTTAGTGAGTTTGATTTCAAGGTAAAGTACCATCTGGGAAAGGCAAATGTAGATGTTGTACCGTGGAGTAGGAAGAAGGAGTGAAGCTAAGAATGAGTTCGAGATAGATGTACGACGATCCGATCTAGGTTTGAGAAAAAGGATGTTTGTGGCATAAGATAAGATGTCCAAAGCAAAGAACGCGTCAACATAAGATGTTGCATGGCTTGGACCAACGAGTGTGAAAAGAGATGGAGAGTGGTTCATATTGGTTAGACAAGGTTCGGACCTCCATTTGGAGAGATGTAAGGACCTTGGCTATTAAAGAGGCGTATACGACAAAGTATTCTATCCATCTTGGAGCAGATACAATGTTGTGTGGTTTTAGGTTAACTAATCGATGACTGAGTATGAAGAAGGATATAGTTGGTTGTAAGTATTTAGTGTATTCGGAAGAGGAAGTCGAGTATCAAGGATCTTCAGGATTGTTGCTACAACCTGAGTTACCCGAGTAGAAGTAGGAAAGGATAACTAAGGATATTGTTGTCAAGTTACCAAGTGTGAGTAGTGGATACGATGCGATTTGGGTGTAGTCAATGGACTGACTAAGTCACCCCATTCCTAGCTATGCTTAGGACAAGTATGGTAGATTTTAGAGGTAATTGGAATACTCACTTTCGTGAGATGAGTTTTTCCCTAAGGTGGGGATTATCATTCGAGTATGGATGTGCTTCATTTGAAGCATGGTATGGAAAGGAATGTAGGTTACCGTTTTATGGGCCGTAACTGGAGAGAGTGAGTTGAATGGATCGAATTTGGTACAAGAAACAACCAACAAGATAGTGGTAATACAGGAAAGGCTTGAGGCAGCCAAATTGTCGAAAGAGTTAGCTTGATAGTAGTGGGAAACTTTTGAATTAATGCTGGTAGGTTATGGGTGGTTGAAGGTCTCACCTTGGAGAGGTGTAGTACGTTTGGAAAGAAAGACAAGTTAGAACCGAGTTATGTAGGACCATTTGAGATCCTTGGATGGATTGGGCCTATAGTTCGGTTGAGAATTTCTGTCTTATGAGCTGAGTATCTATCAGAATTAGATTGGGAGGATCTGAAAGTTTGAGTAAAACCTGAATTTGTGTGGAATTCTTTAGATACAATAGAGCTTGTAACATCTATATCTTATTTCAAGACAGTTCTTGTTTGATGAGTTGTGAGGTTAAGATATAAAACACGTTGTTACAACAATTTAAGGGTTTTGATGAGTTTTTTCGATGACGAGCGAGGTTAATGTAGTGGGATGATTCTTTTCATTTAGGGTTATTGTGTTGCTAATTGTACCCTTGTGGGGGGGGGGGGGGGGTAAGCAAATTCATTAGCAGTTGAATTCGAATTGTGAATTATTCGAGATAAAGGTTGACAGACTCTTTATTTTGTGAAGGAACCGTTTGATGTTTGGACTAGAGGTCCATGAATAAAAGTGTAGTATGATGGCATCAGTGAAAGTTCGTTGGGATTCGAAGCGTGGTCCTAAGCTTACTTGGGAACGCAAGAGTCAAATGAGGTCTAAGTGTCCTCAGTTGTTTGTCGATACTGCTAATGCCTCGAGTAGTTAAATCCCGGGATGGGATTTTCTCAAGGTGGAGATACTGTGACAACCGTGGCTTGAGCAGGTTGGTTAAACCGTAGTGTTGACCTAAATAATTGTTCTATAAGTATGGGTTTATATGTTATACGTTTTAATACGTGTTTTATATGTGTTTTGTGTGGATAGAAGATTGCATAATCAATCCAGTTAAGCGTGACCGTCTCATTGGGTATTGGATCTGTGTTTGATTTTTGTGGAACCTCATTTCGTTTCACTTTAGTTGACAAGGAAATGAATTTTGGAATTGAATCGGTTTCGCGTTTATTGATGTAAGTTATTATACGTATACTGATTTATGTGTTAGAATATTAGGAAGAGATTAAGGTTCTAGTAGTAAGGATATGAAAGAAATGAAATTTATATTTTTGGAATGTTAGGTTTAATAAAAATGAAAAGTTAATTATTTTTAAAAGTCTAGTAAATTGCGTTTACGCAAAAAGGTATGCGCAAATAAGCTAAGGTTTTTGTAGAAACTTAAGGTAAAGCAAATAATTAAGTAATTAATAAATAAATAAATAAAAATATTTTTTTATACATGAATATAAAAAACGAATTTTAGAGGAAAAAGAAAGAATTTTTTTTAAAAGGAAACAAATACTAATTAGACTTTATCTATAATTAGTTTTGGGGCCTATAAATACAAAATAAAATGCCATAACCCTCCCCCTTGTGAGATCGGACGAACAACAAGAGAAAAGAAGAAAAAAATTAGGGTTTTTGCTTTTGTGAAGAAATCAAGTTCTAAGGTAAGTTTTAAATTAATCCTTGTTAATTATTAATCTTTAATCATGTAATAATTAATATGGTGGATAATTAGGGTTCATTAAATCTGTAATTAATGGTATAATGATCAAAGTTATAATGGGAATAGTTGAATTAGAACTGTATTGGTGGTAATTGGTTAAACTTAATTCGTGTTAGAATTTGATTTAGATTGGGGCATAATTTAGGGCTGTGTTGTTTGACTGATATCTTAATGATGGTAATAGCTTTTGTCAAGTTTCCGGTGCCTATAACGTAGTTCAGAGAGTCTAGTTTTCATAACATCGGGCCTCGAAGGTTTATTAGGTCGGGAAGTCATTCAAACATTGGTTGCAAGAAACGTTGTCAAAACAGTAAATATGGGTCAGATTTAGGTCATATTACGAGGTGTAAAAACCCCACTTAAAATTCGAATTTAGCTTATCCCTTCTACAAGAGTTTAGTTGTATGTGTCTATTAGAAATCCCCCAAGGGAGAGCTTCTGATTTGGAGTCTAAATATGGTTTTTTTGTCTAAACTTTTTAGTGTGCAAACATATCCGAATTGGGACTGTTTTGAAGTTTGATTTTCTTAAGAGTACTTGTGCATGTAAATGGCTCTTGGGAATCATGAGGTAGTTAATATGCTCATAGATGAACATAGGTGATTTTTAGTATGAATATGGAGGATCCAATAAGTAGAGTTTGGAGTAACGGTTAAGTCACGTTAAAATTCTGCAGTTTTGAACAAATTGTGACTAACTAGTGAAACTTGTTAATGAAGTGGTTAAAGTTGGGTATGGTGTCGGGGTGACCCATGGGGTTAATAAAACACCTTAGACATCCATCATATGATTGTTACATGTGCATTAAGCTTTTGGCTTAGTAGCGTGTAACACGAGTTATTTTGTTGTTTAGATTTGTGCTAGTTGTTTGTGAAGCTTTTTGTTGGAATCTTTTGGAAAGCTAAGCAAAGGTGAGTTTCATAGCCCCTTTTTCTCATGTTATTTTGGGGTGAGAATGATGCTTGTTGTCGTGTTAAAATGTTTTTAAGCTTGTTGTAGTTATGTGTATTGGATCGTGGGCACGTTCCGTCCCGTTGTGTTGCGATATGATATGTTTGGTATTGTGGATCCCAATATGCAAAATGAGGTGTGACGGTGGTAAGACTGCGTGAGCTAATATGAGGCCATGTAGCGCACATATGTAGTTGGAATGATTGTGGATCGTGGGCACGTTCTGTCCCGTTGTTGTTAATTGTTGTCATGAATTGTTTTGGTAATTGCAGCAGCTAATTGAAAGTTTATTTTGGATATTGTTGTATGTCGTAAAACCTAAGATATCTAGCTCAACTGGGTATGTTGACATTTTTAAGCATTCATTTTCAGGTGAGCTTAATGGAGCTAAGATAGAGAAAGTGTCTTAGAAGAGACCGTATGATTCTTGGAGATTTATTTATGCTTCGATTGAATAAATGCGTTTGCTAGAATTTTTTGGATAATAGTTTTGCATGTCATTTATCCGACGAGACCTCTTTCCTACATTAATTAAAGACACCATTAGGTTTTTGGTATGTTATGACACTTTGTGTCCTTGCATTACTTAAGTTTTCATTTTAGTATTCTCTATATAGACACCATGGTGTTGTGATGATATCCATTCTTGTTTACGCCTCGCGTTTCGCCTGGCGGGGTGTGGACAGACTACAGACACCAGACACATAATCAGAGATAGTGGGCCTTGAAAAGCAGGCTACCACATAGGCAATAGGTCCTCCATGGCATCACGGGAGTCC
Organism: Tanacetum coccineum; assembly: GCA_026074375.1. Taxonomy (NCBI): domain Eukaryota; kingdom Viridiplantae; phylum Streptophyta; class Magnoliopsida; order Asterales; family Asteraceae; genus Tanacetum; species Tanacetum coccineum. The sequence goes on from BQNB010076465.1 coordinate 15,522, forward strand.
ATCGACTCCTGGTTGATCCATATCTGGCAAATCCGCAAATGGTCTGGACACATGCAGTGTAAGTAACCGTGGATCCTCAGAATCCAACATGACTGATTTGAAAATAAAAAATAGCTTATATTATATTTACTAAAAGAACTCTTATATTATATACATTATACCATAACATGTATATCAATCCTAAGTGCATCTAGTCTTAACCAACTAATGCAACAAGTAGTGTATGTGTATATGTCCCGTGAAAATCCCTTTGTATGAATGCAATGTTTGAAAACGGTTATAGTTCAGCAAAAACATTTGACCTGGTTCTCTATAACCTTGGCTCTTGATACCAATCTGTAACACCCCCAAATTGGATCGCAGCGGAATATGGATTGGGGGTGGTACTTCATAGATCAATAACACAAGATATATATAAGAACGACCATTAAAAGACGTTTAAATCTGATACATTGGATTTAACAAATTGTTTGTTACAAAAGCTCGAAGCTTCACTTGTTCACCTTGTTCAAAATACAAAAGATTTCTAGCCATCTAACATATATACCACTGTAATCCGACAAAATCTTTTAATGCATGACATCTAAATCAAAAACCAACCAATTTTCCCTTGCACCTCGTCCTTATTGACTCCTGAAAAAACATTGCTTAAACATCAACATATTGTTGAGTGAATTCAAGGTTTATAAAATGTATAATGGTAGGATCGTAAGAATTTCCCCCATGAAATGCAACAGTGCAAACATCATAAAATTAATATACGTTTGTCCCTAAGCTCATGATACTGAAGTCGACATGTAATGAATTGCAATAAAATTCCAACATTGCCCGTGAGATGATTTCTAAAACACCCAATAACCTATGCCGACAATGGTATACGTTCTTTTGTTCAGTGATAGCTAATCCACTCCGAACGAAGATGTCAATACCCAATAGATCTATTTCTTATCATCCGCCTCACATCCAGTAATTGACAGTTCATGAATAAATGGGCTCAAGACAGGTTATCGCAACTTTAGGCAATACGTAATTGTAATGTAAAATGTCCACTTTGCCGTCCATGTAAAACATACATAGTTTTCCTCACCACCAAAACATGTAATCTATTAAAAATGTAAAACGTAGGGCTATGAACTCACCTTGAGTTAATGATAATCCAAATACAACAAAAAATGCGTCACGGAGATGACTAGAATGCAACCTAGTTAAACGTAGGTCGTATAAGTACTAAGCACATGATTAACTAATGAACATACAATTCCTATATACTACAATCACCATCTAATTGTGTTTTTGAGAAATTAGATTTATAAAGTTAAAACGTTTATTAATATCTCAATAGAAAAAAAGAACTGATATCCTTCTTTAAAGACTCGTTTCTACGTTTCTTATGTCCACGCTTTCGTATTAAGACGAGTTATCAAAATAGTACATTTTACATATTTTTGACCTACTGGTGAAAGCAGTCACTTTTTTTTTTTTTTTTTATTTTTTTTAAAACCTTTGGTTTATTTTCATAACAGTTTATAAAATATTTATAGATTAAGTTATCGTAAATGTCGTATTTTTTATGTCGTATAGCTCCGATTTTTTAACGATTCTTTCCGAGCACTGTCTTTGTTATAAAAAGTTTCTATCAACACGCACATCCATCAACAAGAAGCAACATTGAAAGGATCTACAAACTAAGTTTTATGCAATCATAAGTAAATACAAAGGAGGGTTTAGCCTAGCATGTTATATATTAAGCAAGAACATAAATCAATCAAGCAACACATAGACATATTGAATGATTAATGATAAACAATATTACTTGATTAAAAAATGGATTGAAGGTAGTTACAATAGGGTTTTGCGGCCCTAAAAACGACCTAAAAATCTGCTAGAATGACTAGGGTTCGTCTGCCAAAAGTTATACAAAGTTACACACCTAAAATCCTAAAATCAGTTTTGTATATATAGTAAAAATGGTGCGACGGTGTCACTTTGAAGTCGTGACGCCGTCGCCACGTGGATGTTTCTAGATCCTCTTTAAGTAGGCCATGTCCTGATGCCATCGCTGGATCTCTGACGCCGTCACGATGAAGATCCTGACGTCGTTGCTTTATGATGGTGACGCCGTCTCCACGCTCTATGGTATGTGTTTAATTACACATACCTTTGACCACTAAAAACGGACTTAATTGACCAAAAACATACCAAAAATACATTGTATTTGTATGTTTTGCATTTGTATTATGCAGGTAACGGATATCTAAGAAAAGGATAAAATCGAAGCCAAAACGACAAAACCGAGCACGAGAATTGAAAGACCGTGAGAAGTCAAAAAGACAAATCAAAGTCAACAAAAAAGTCAAAGTCAAAGTCAACCCCGGGAAGTGGCATTGGAAAAAGCATCAAAAACCGAACCCGAAAACCTAAATTGTCAAAAGTGGGCCCACCCGTACCCACCTAGTGGGCCCGGGTCAGCCCACTTATATGTTACAAACTTTATAAGCCTTAAGCCATTTATAAGCCCAAGTCCCTCTTTTATGCATACCCGGCCCAACAAACTAGCCCAACAACCCTTATAACTCCCGTTAACCCCACCCCTTTTTATCCATTAACACCGTTAGTCCTTAAATGGACTAACAGTGCAAACCATTTACAAACCTCAAGGACCAAACTTGCAAAGAACAAGGACGATGGATGCAATGCAACTATACACATTGAGGGACTAAAATTGCCAATCCACCAAACATTCACCCTGCAAATCAAACCACTGTACATTCCTTCCACTACCCGCCAAAATGCTCCAAACACTGTTCCCCTTTCTTCTCCCCTATGTCAACCAACCCCTATACACACCTTATCACTCCTCACATAGGCTTATTGCCACTTTGGCAATCCCCTAACCCCATATTCGTCCAAAGAACAAGAAAAGAAATGAAGGGCTATGATCATATGACTTGGGCACTACTCAATTTCAATGGCTATGATGAGACTTTAAAGGCTCTCACACAACAAACACACCCGCAGGAGCTCTCACAAAGAAAGCACAAGGCCTAGAACCTTCATTGGCTTAGTATAAATAGAGCTCGTTTGTAAGCCCTTAGGGCAGTTAGTTTTTACTTAGTTTTTTTTACCTAGTTCAATTTTCAGCTTATAATTTAAGTCTTTTTAGCTTATTGTATTGTTTTCTTAAAAGCCTTGTACTAATTTTAAGTTTAATGAAATATAAAAATAGGGGGGTGGGGGGGGGTATGGGGTTTTTGTTGGGGTGGAGGGTAATTGGGTGTTTGTGTAGTTTGTTGGTGTGGCATTGTGGGTGGGGTGGGGTGTGGGTGGTGGGGGGGTTGGGGGGGTGTGGGGTGTAATTTTTTACAATTTCTTAGGATAAAACATTGGGGGGTGGTTGGTTTGTGGGTGTGGTGGCTACAGGTTACAAAACAGGGGAGGGAGGAGTTGGTGTAAAAGGGTGTTGGGGGAATTGATAAAAAAGTGGTGGGGTTTTAGGGGGGGATTGTTGCGTTTCTAGGGGGGGCGGGTGGGGTTTGGGGGGAACATTAGGTGGGGGGTGGGTTGGGGGGGAAGGGGGAGGTGGGAGGGGGTTTGAGGGGGGGGTTTGGGTTCGGGGGGAGGGGGGGGGGCGTGGTGGGGGGTACTTACATAAAGGGGGTTGTTTAAATATGTGGTGGGCGGGGTGGGGGTGGGAGGGGAATGAGGGGGGGGGGGGAGAGCATAATACGCTGGGGTATATATATTGGGATATTATTGTTATGGCGTGCGGGGGGGAGGGTGGGGAGGCGGAGCAGGGGTGGGTGGGGGGGTGGGGGTGGGGGGGGAGGGTGGGGGGACTTTTTCTTGGGGGGTGGGGGGGGTGGGCGGGGGGGGGGGTGGGGGGTTGCAAGGGGGGGTAGTTGATGTGGGGATTGTGTTGGATAGGTATTTTGGGGTTGATTCATTTTTTTTGTGTGTGTGGTGGGAGGTGGGGGGGGTGGGTGGGTGTGTTGGAGATTTGGGGGTGATTTGACTTCGTATTTGGGGGGTGGGGGGGGGGCGGGGGGTGGGGAGTGGTGGGAAAAGGGGGGGGTGTTTGTGGTTACTGTTAGAAGTCTTCCTTTTGGCGGGGGGGGGGTAGGGGGGGGGGGCGGAGGGGGTGGGGGGGGGGGTGGAATGGGGGGGGGGTGGGTGTGGGTTGGGGGGGGAGGGAGGTTGGGGGGGTGTGAGGGGTGGGGCGGGGGCTTTTGGAGTGTAACAATAACCTATATTATTCAAAACAGGTGAAGGTAGGGTGGGGGGGGAAAAAGGGGGTGGTGGTTTTGTGGGTTTATTATTTTATTTTTATTTTTTCATGTTTTATTTTATATTTTTTCATCACAAACACCCCCCCTTTTCTAGTAGTTTTATCCCCACACCCGGGAGTGAAGGGCTTTAATTATAAAAATTTATGTGTATTAGTTCAATACATTATAATTTAATTTTATTTATTATTATAAAAACCCACCATTTTTCTTCCTGATTTGGTGAATTATTTTTTATTTAACTTCTACCAATTAGTATGCGTTTTTATTTTCACCCTACCCCCCCCCCCAACACATTTTTTTGATAAAATTTAATTATTCCCCCACACCCCAACCAAAACTTTATAACCAATTTTATTTATTAAATTTAGTACCAATATTAAATCAAGTGCGAAGATGGTGTGTACATATTACTATAATTATTTTTATATTTGCTTAATACAAATAACAAAATCCCCCCAAAAATACAAAGCCCCCCCCCCACCCAAATTTTCTTTATTTGTTTTTATTTAATTTCTTTTTTTTTTTATTTTTATTTTAATCAAAAAAACATGGGGGAGTTGGGGGCCGGGGCCCGGCCCCAACAACTAGCCCAACCATAACCTCTCTTAACCCACTTAACAAAACTTTTGTACCAACATTCCCTTAACCTTTACACCGTTAGTCCTCTAAGGACTAACAGTGCAAACATCACTATAACTTCAAGGACCAAAGATGCACCACTCAAAGACTATGAATGCAAGAGTTATACACACTCTCAGGGACCATTCTTGCCATCCTTTCTAAAACTTTCCAAAATACGGTTGCACTGTACATCCCCGGAGTTTGTCCTGTCCTCCACTGAGACCCGCCAATATAATTTGAGACGATGACAATGTTTCCCAGTTCTTCTCCCTTTTGTCTCTACCCAACACCTTTACCACAACATTTATTCCACCACATTAGCCTTGGCATTCCCTTGCAAGACTATTTTGCAAAGAATAAAAGACTCATTATAAATCGATAAGGTGCTATTAACCCTAAGAGTCTACAGTTATGTTGGACTTGGACACTACTCATTTTGGATGGCCAAGATTGCTCTTTGAGGCTTCACACCAACAAAACACACCCGCAGGAGCTTCTTCACAATGAAGTAGCACAATGGCCTTGATATTTGAGAATTGTTTCATTGTGTTCTTAGGTATTTGAGTGTAGATCGTATTTGTAAGCTTGGGAGCTAGAGGTTAGTTTTATTAAAGTTCTTCACTAGTTATTTTTAGTGTAATCTTTTAAATATTGTAATGTTTCTTTTTATGGAATTAATTAAATTTTAGTTTTAGCTTATTTAAAATTTTGTTTTTTCTTAAATTTGTTGTTGAAAGAGTCGTTAAAGTCCTTTCAATAGCTCTTATGAAGCCTTTATTAAAACCTTATCTAACTGGTTTTCAGTAAGTAAACTCCTAACTATTAAGTACTTAAGAAAAAATAAAAAAATATATCCACCCTCAAATACCACAGCTTAATGGATGATAAGTCAAACTTGGATGGGCTTATGGACACTACTAGCTTATCTTTGATAAGCTAGAGCTTGTAGATAAGCTCTTTCGAGCTCATTTTCCCTGTTTAAGCAAGGGCATTTGTAAGTTTCCTTTTTCCAAGTTTTAGCTTATTTAGTATTAAACTGCTTATTGTGCTTATCTTTTGCTTATTGCTGCTTATTTATGCTTGTTTATGTTATTTGATGCTTATGTATGCCTGCTTTTAGTTTGCAAATCATTTGTTTAAGTTTTCTTAAATTTTGTTTTTTTTTTTTCTGTATACGCTAGCTTATTTAGTGGTTTAATTATTTTGTGAGCATGAATCTGTTTAATGTGCTGTTTTATTGAGTGTGTGCTTATTGTGTTGTCGTGAGTGAAATTTTGCTTAATATTGTTAGTATAGCTTATTTAATATCTGGTCTTTGAAATTTGTGGCTTAAATCAGTTTAAAAAGTAAAAATCAGGATTTAAAGGGGTGTTTGGTTTAACTGTTTTTGAAGGTCAAAATGGGTCAAAATGAGTTTTTACTCTTGGGTCAGTTTAGTTTAGCTTAGATTAGTCTTAAGATTCAGTTTGTTTAAGTTTTTAAGTATATATTAAAATCTCATTTTTTAAGGTATTTAAGGAGTTTTGTGGTTTGAATCGTGAGCTTATCGCTCATTTTATTTCGCTTATTTGTTGTGCCTTTGATATCTTTTGTTAAGATTTTTGTGGTAGTTTAGAGTGTGTTTAAGTTTTTGTCAAAAGAGCGTTAGAAAACATAAGCTTTATAGCCTTGCAATTGTTGTTTGCATTTTGCCGAAAGTGGTTTGTCAAAATTTGCACGAAGTAGTGAAAAAATTTGAGAAATTGCCTTTTTGATTTTTGCTTTTCTATGGTTATTGTGGAATTTCAAACTCTCTTTTTGTTTGTAATTAGTAATAGCGTTCCTTTTTGTAGAGGTTTAAATCTCAATCTGTTTGTAGGTTATATGTTCATAAGGTTCTGTTTAGTGCTTATTTTTAAGCTTTAAAAGTTGGTTTTGTTAAATTTGCAAAATTTTTTCTAAGTGTTGAATCTGTGTGAACTAGCCTTTTCATTAAGCTTTTTAAGGGCTTATTTGAATTTCAAACTGCTTTTTGATTGTTGTTTTAAGTAGCTTTTTGGCCATGCTTTTTAGTGGTATAAGCCACTAAGCCATAAGGATCTGTTTGCTAGCTTATTTTTAAGCTAGAAAAGCCCCTTTTGGCTGTTTACTTAACAGGTTTTGGCCCAAAATCTCATTTGCTTATTTAGAGCTTATTAGACTCTATTGCATTTGGCTTTAATTTAGGGTTTTAGTATAGCTTATTAGAGTTAGTTTAAGTCACACTTTAGCTTTATTTATTTTAGTTAGAGTTATTAATGCTTTGTTTTGTCTTTTAGGCTCTTAAATTTTTAAGTTTTAGAAGCTTTTTTTTATGTATCTGACATTCTAGCTTATTCTAGTTGCTTATTCTTTGTTCAAAAATTATGATTGTTTTTAGATATAGTCTTTCATTTGTCTTAGCTTATTTTGAGTTTTCTTAGCTTATTTAGTGCCCAAAGTGCTTAACAGTTTAGTGTTTTAAAGCTTAGTATAGTATAGCTTATTTTGTCAATTTTTCAGCTTAATTTTGTGCTTATTTGTGGTTTATAAAAAAAGTGCTTTCACAAAAGTTGCTTATTTTTAAGTTATCTAAAAAGTTGTAAAAAATGGAAAACAAAAACGTTTAGGATTAGGGGAAGCCCTAGGTGAGCAAGACTCGAACCCGGGACCTCTACCATACTCACCAAACGTTTTTACACAACACTCTCTACCACTAGCGCCATTGGGTCTTTTCCGTTTAACTTTGCATAATCTATATATTTATACACATTTTGAACTCTTTTTCTTATAAGCAATTCGTAGCTTATTCCGAGCTTTTTAGGGAAATTCGATAAAGCCTTGAATTACCAGCTTATTTTTCTCTGTTAGGATTAGTTTTTTAGCAGGACTTTTAGGACTTTCCTGCAATTTTTTAGATTTTTCCTCCATTATTTGTTATTTTTCTTTATTTTTCGAAGTTTAAAAATTTAGAAAACCATTTAAAAATAGTAAATTAATTCAGAAAAATACAAAAAAAATAGTTTTAGATTTAGAATAAATAGTTTTAGGTTTACAAAGTTTAAAATCTTTTTCATCATTTTTAGATTTTAAACTTCATTTTTTCCTTTTTTAATTAATTTTAGGAAATAGTTTTTAATTATAAAAAGTAGTGAAAAATATTTTTCTTAGTTTTTATCACATTTTAGACTTTTCTAAAGTAGAAAATCATTTTTTTAATTTTTAGGGATTAATTTGCTAATTTCTAGGATTTTTATTTGATTAAATAGGTTTTTAATTCATAAAAAAGTCAAAAAAATATAAATCTTGTTTAGAAAATTTTCTTTTGTGATTTGTGATAGCAGGTTTGTAAAATGTTAAATTTTGCATGTTGTTTTTAAGGTTAATATATTGCCTATTGGTGCTAGTTTTTAGACGCGTTTTTAGGATCCCCGTTTTGCGTTTTTAGTTTAAATTTGTGTGCCTTAATTGTTTTTAGTTTAAATTGCCTTAATTTTCTCGTAGTTTTAGAAAACCAATCTAAATCTTATTCCATTCAAGCATCGATTATCAAAACGACAACCAACTTTCAATTGCATTCCTCGTTGGGGATAACGACCCGAGAATCATACCTTATGGACTTCTCATTGAGGTTTTTGATTCTTTATTCCTTATATTATATATTTTATAAGTATTTATTATATATATATATATATATATATTATATATATATATTATATATTATATATATAATTATATTTATATATATAAAACATACTAATCATTTCATATAATAGATATATATATATATATATATTTAAAAAAGGGTTAGCATCAATCATTGTCAATTTTTGGCGCCGTTGCCGGGGAGGATTGTATACGATTGTCGTTGCGTTTGACAATTTGTGCTTTGAAGATCCTTCCGTGTGAAGTTATTTTGCCTTATTTGCTCTAAAGAATAAATAGAGAGATTTTGTCTTTTATTTGATATATATAATATGAAAAAATTAAAAAAAAAACCAAAAAAATTTTTGAAGTAATACTATTGTAGTCATTTATAGATAAAAAAGATATATAAAATTTTCATCATCAATATAATACTTTCACTGAAGTATTATCCTTATAAGTTTCTCGAACAAAGATCAAAAACTTACATTTTGTGTCACTCGCGAGGTACGGTTCACCTTTGGAAAGATAAAAAAATTAAGAGGGGTGGTATTAGGCGGGTGGGTTGTTCCAACGAACTACGACCTTAAAGGAGAAAGGTTTTTAGAAGCTTGTTAATTATTAGGTTTAAGTGTCTTAACTCATTGTCCGTTATTAAAATAAATTGTGAATACATTATTGAAAAAAAAAACGACAAAAAAAAATGATAATTAAGTTACTAGAAAGTTTCTTTTTATCATTTTTGGTGTTATATTGTCAGCACTCGTTCTCGATCACCGTTAATTCTAACACAGGTCAACAACAACAAGTTCCAACCGTCTTTTAGATTGGAACCTTATTTAATCTTGTGAACCAATTGAAAAATCAAGCTCCTCCCTGTGTTACGAGTGCGGCCGATAATCGTATTGGCGCAATTGCTCGATAGAGCACACACGAGGGTTGACGAGGGATTGCCATCGTTGTTCCGAGATCACCGCGGGACCAACTTTGGCTTAAGCTGGTTTGCTTACTCTTGTTCAAAATAAACAATTTTGTGACATGACAAAAAGAAGAACCTCATGCTCACATTGATATTTCAACAAGATCACTTCTACGTATGAAGTTCCCGAACGTCCCGTGGTACGTTGGTTAAGGCTTATGCTTTTCCCATTTTCGCCGTGTCGGTGTGGGTGACGGTTCCTGAATTTGGAATATTAAAAAAGAACACCCTCGGTCGATTCTTACATGGGATGATCTTGTTTCGAAATTCATCAACAAATTCTTCCCTCCTTCTAAAACAACAAACCTTCGAAATGAAATCACGAGATTTCAACAAAGATTTGATGAAACTTTTTATGAGGCATGGGACCGATTCAACGATCTTCTTCGGGCATGCCCACATCATGGATTTTCAGAATTACATCAACTCGATACTTTCTATAATGCTTTGAACTCTAATGATCAAGATTCGTTGAATTCCGCCGCGGGTGGTAATTTTTTGGATAAAATGCCCCGAGATTGCCTAAGAATCATCGAGAGCAAATCCAAAGTTCGTAATTCACGTAACAAACCGGTTGTTGCCAAAGTGAGTACGAGCAATTCTACCCCCGGTATTTCTCCCGATGTTGCCGAACTTAAAGATATGGTGAAAGCAAATCCAAAGTTCGTAATTCACGTAACCAATCCCAAGCTCCCGCTACCGTAAAAGCAGTCGAGGAAAGTTGTGTAACTTGCGGTGGTGCTCATTCTTACCGAAATTGTCCCGCCACCGATGGCAACGTTTATCGTGACAATATTCAAGAATACGTCTCTCAAGCCGCCGCGGCTAATTTCAATCAAGGAAATACCGGTTACCGAGCCCCGATTGCTAATCAAATTCGACCTCCCGGTTTTCCTCCCGTTCAACAAAACCAAGGAAATAATCAAAACCGTTACAATCAAAACCGGGGGAATAATTACAACCAAGGCCAAATTTATCGACCCCCGATTAATCAACCTCCGGTTCACCAAGCTCCACCTTACCAAGCTCCAGCTCCGCAAACACAAGGTGTGTCGAAGGATGATTTTCAAAACTACATCAAAGCTAATGATGCGGTTATGAGAAATATGCAAAACCAAACCCAAAACATGCAAAATCAAATGACCAATTTAACGGACTTGCTTACCAAGTTCATGAATACCAATACCGCCTCTACTTCGGGCTCGGGTTCTCTTCCTAGCAACACCGTTGCTAACCCGAAAAGTGACTTGAAAGCAATCACTACCCGAAGTGGCGTTTCTTATCAAGGACCCACGATTCCTACTACTACTTCTTCTCCTCCTAAAGTAGTGGAACGTGAAACCGAGGTGACAAAGGACACGGTGCCTCCTACTAATAACGGAAGTACCGTGTTGCTTATCAAGGACCCACGATTCCTCCTGACTATCTTCTTACCTTCTAGAAGCAGGGAACGTGAAACCGAGGTACAAGGACCACAGTGCCTCTACTGAAGATACAGGAAGCACCAAAGACGTCCAACCTCTAGTTGTCCAAGTTCAATCTCAAGTACCAAATTCTGAGCCCGTTGTTGCTCCTGTTAGTGCTCCGAATCCTAACCCGAAACCGTCAATTCCATATCCGTCTAGACTTAATGACCAAAAGATCCGCGAAAAAGCTAACAATCAAATTGAGAAATTTTACCAAATCTATCAAGATTTGCATTTTGACATTAGCTTCGCGGATGCTTTAATTCTCATGCCTAAATTTGCCTCGACACTTAAAAGTTTGATAAGCAACAAAGAAAAATTATTTGAATTGGCTAGAACTCCATTGAATGAGCATTGCTCGGCGGTTCTCCTCAAAAAGTTACCCGAAAAACTTAGAGACCCCGGTAAATTTCTCATACCGTGTGTTTTTCCCGGAATGGATGAGTGCTTAGCCTTGGCTGATCTTGGCGCTAGCATTAATCTCATGCCATTATCCGTGTGGAAAAAGCTTTCTCTTCCGGAACTTACTCCGACTTGCATGACTCTCGAACTTACGGACCGTTCGATCTCCCAACCGATCGGTATCGTCGAAGATGTCTACGTAAAAGTATGAAAGTTCCAATTCCTGGCCGACTTTGTAGTCGTAGACTTTGATGCCGATCCCCGAGTTCCCGTAATTATCGGGAGATCCTTCTTAAAGACCGGATGTGCCTTGATTGATGTTTACGAAGGAGAATTAACTCTTCGTGTTGGAAAAGAAGCCGTAACATTCAATCTTGATCAAACTTCGAGATACTCCTCTAATTATGATGATAATTCGGTTAACCGAATCGACGTCATTGAAATGGCTTGTGAGGAGTATTCTCAAGAAGTTCTCGGTTTCTCCGATGTGATCGCGAGTGGCAATCCCACTCCTTATTATGACTCGATCGTTTCTACCTCTTCTCCGACTCTTACTCCCTTCAGGGATAGTGATTTTCTTCTCAAGGAAGTCGACGCTTTCCTTGCTCTTGAAGATGATCCAACTTTACCGGAAGTTGATGACTCTTATTATGACCCGGAGGGGGACATTCTTCTTCTTGAATCATTTCTCAATGATGATCCATCATTACCCCCTCCCACTCAAGGAAATTATTTGCCTGAAATTCGAAAAGAACTCAAAGTTTGTGAAGCTAAAAATGATAAATCTTCAATTGATGAACCTCCCGAGGTCGAACTCAAGGACTTACCTCCTCTTCTCGAATACGCATATTTGGAAGGTGACAACAAGTTTCCCGTCATAATTGCTAAAGACTTGAGTGTCGAGGAAAAAGCCGCTCTCATAAAGGTTTTGAAGTCACACAAGCGAGCCATCGCTTGGAAACTCTCCGACATTAAGGGTATTAACCCGGAATTTTGTACTCACAAGATTCTTATGGAAGAGGACTACAAACCGGCGGTTCAACACCAAAGACGGGTGAATCCAAAGATCCACGATGTCATCAAAAAGGAGGTTGAAAAACCTCTTGACGCCGGATTAATTTACCCGATCTCGAATAGTCCTTGGGTAAGCCCCGTGCATTGCGTACCTAAAAAAGGTGGCTTTACTATTGTTGAAAATGATGAAAACGAGTTAATTCCTACTCGATTGTTTACGGGATGGCGTGTATGCATTGTCTACCGAAAGAGTATTAAAGCCACCCGTAAAGACCACTTTCCACAAACGTTTATGGATCAAATGCTCGAGAGATTAGCGGGAAACGAGTACTATTGTTTTCTCGATGGTTTATCGGGTTACTTTCAAATTCCCATCGACCCTCATGATAAAGAAAAGATAACATTCACGTGTCCTTATGGAATGTTCGCCTATCGTCGCATGCCTTTTGGCTTATGCAATGCACCGGGCACGTTCCAAAGGTGTATGATGGCTATCTTTCATGATATGATCGAAAAAATGATGGAAGTCTTCATGGATGACTTTTTGGGGTTTGGGAATTCATTCGGAGATTACCTCTCTCGTGTAGACAAGATGCTTTAAAGGTGTGAAGACACCAATCTTTGTCTAAATTAGGAAAATAGTCATTTGATGGTTAAGGAAGGCATTGTCCTTGGCCATAAGATTTCCAAAAATGGGATTGAGGTCGATAAAGCCAAAGTCGATGTGATTGCTAAGTTACCTTATCCCACCATCGTTAAGGGTGTTCAGAGTTTTCTCGGTTATGCCGGTTTCTACCGACGGTTCATTAAGGATTTTTACAAAATTTCCCGACCGATGACTCATCTTCTTGAGAAAAATACTCCGTTCATCTTCTCCGATGAATGTATTTAAGCTTTTTAAACATTAAAGAAAAAACTTACTGAAGCTCCAATCTTGATTGCCCCCGACTGGGACTTGCCCTTTGAGCTTATGTGCGATGCAAGCGACTTTGCCATAGGTGCAGTCTTGGGGAAACGTCATGAAAAACACTTTAGGCCTATACACTATGCTAGCAAAATAATGAACGAGGCGGAATCGCATTACACCACGACAGAGAAAGAAATGTTAGCCGTGGTGTATGCCTTCGAAAAATTCCGGTCTTACCTCATCTTGAACAAAAGCATAGTGTATACGGATCACTCTGCCCTCAAATATCTATTTGCTAAAAAAGATTCCAAGGCGAGATTGCTCCGGTGGGTTCTCCTCCTTCAAGAGTTCAAATTCAAAGTAATTGACACAAAAGGAGCCGAGAATCTTATGACCGATCATCTTTCCCGATTATAAAATCCTTATGAAAATGTGCTCGACCCAAAGGAGATAAATGAAACGTTTCCTCTCGAGACACTTAATATGGTGACTTTTCGTGGTGACTCAAGTACCCCGTGGTTTGCCGATTTTGCAAATTACCACGCGGGGAATTTCATTGTTAAAGGGATGTCGTCCCAACAAAAGAACAAGTTTTTCAAGGATGTTAAACACTACTTTTGGGACGACCCCTATTTGTTCAAAATATGTGCGGATCAAGTGATCCGGCGGTGTGTTGCGGGCCAAGAAGCTATTGATATCCTCATAGCTTGCCATAGTGGACCCACCGGGGGACATTACGGTGCCAACTACACCGCCAAGAAAGTTTTTGACTCAGGATTTTATTGGCCAACTATTTACCGAGATGCCCATGACTTGGTCACCCGATGTGACACTTGTCAGCGTCAAGGAAAAATTTCACAACGTGTTGAAATGCCTCAAAATTCCATCTAAGTTTGTGAAATCTTTGACGTTTGGGGCATTGATTTCATGGGGCCGTTCCCGTCTTCATGAGGGAACAAATATATACTCATGGCCGTCGACTACTTGTCAAAATGGGTTGAAGCGAAAGCGCTCCTCACCAACGACACGCGAGTTGTTTGCAAATTTCTTAAATCTCTCTTCCCCCGATTCGGTACCCCTCGTGCTATCATAAGTGATTGCGGAACCCATTTTTTCAATGACCAGTTTGCAAAGGTCATGCTGAAATACGGAGTTACTCACCGTCTCTCCACCACGCATCAGCCACAAACAAGTGGGCAAGTTGAGGTATCTAATCGTGGCTTGAAACGAATTCTTAAAAGGACCGTAGGCGAGAACCGTGACTCTTGGTCGGATAAATTAGATAACGCACTTTGAGCCTTCCGTACCGCTTACAAAACACCCATCGGGTGTACTCCATACAAGCTCGTATACGGAAAGGCATGTCATCTACCGATCGAGCTCGAGCACAAAGCCTATTGGGCCTTGAAGCATGCAAACTGTGACCTTAAGACCGCGGGTGATCACCGAAAAGTTTAACTCAATTAATTAAATGAACTTCGTGATCAAGCCTATGAGAACTCTTTGATCTATAAATAGAAAACAAAGAGGATCCATGACTCAAAGATCAAAAACCGCGTTTTCAACATTGGTGATCAAGTCCTCCTCTTTAACTCTTGATTGAAGATTTTCTCAAGCAAGTTAAAATCCCGTTGGTCTAGACCGTTCACCATTGCCCATGTCTTTCCATATGGCACCGTCGAGTTATCCCAAAACTCCAGGCCAAACTTCAAGGTGAACGGTCATAGAATTAAGCACTACTTTGGAGGGGATGTACCACAAATGGTTGTCCCAGATCTCCAAACCTTCCCCAAGGACCAATGAATTCGGGGATTGAGTCAAGCTTAGTGACCCTAAACAAGCGCTTCGTGGGAGGCAACCCATGCTTATCCTTAGTCATATTATGTAGTAATGAATAAGAGTTTTTTTATGAGAATGTGTACCTTTTTCCATTCTTGTGTCTTGTGTTTTTGTGGTTTATTGTCCAGGATTGTCTCGGATTTTTAAAGCCTCTCGTGCTTGCGGTTTTGTCCTTCGATCACTCGAGCTTCAAATCCTCAACTTCATTTGGGAAATCTAATATCCTAATCTAATCGACTAACATTTATCTTTAAGCATACTTAATAAACGGCTTAGGATTTACGTAGAGACCCTTCTTAAAACATTGAGGACAATGTTTAAATCTAGTATGGGGGGATCTATCGATTTGATTGTACCTGCAGCCGTTGTTTTCACGTAATCCCGTTTTTACCATAAAAAAATGAAAAATTTTAAAAATTTTCAAAAATAAAATAAGTGTTTTGTCACAATTTTGACTTTCCTGCTGGGTAGAAT
>BQNB010076466.1:0-31151 GCA_026074375.1 Tanacetum coccineum
CTTGGTTTTAGCTCGACATCATTTTAATATGTTATATTTATAACTTCGTAGCGTAAAAATCTCGTGTTATGTAGATTTTCATGATCAATCGTCATCAAAAACTAGGTGAGTGTTTGTAAGTGTGTTTAGATTGTTGGGATAGCACTAGTATACACAAATGATGCCTTGTTGATGTTATGTTAGTTTCCCCAATTACTAAATTATAATCCTTGAGATTTTCGCAATTAGGATTAACTTTTTAAGTCAAAATAGTGTTAGAATGTTATGAGTGGTGAACCCGTGGTGGTGTTAATAAGTTTAGTAAGCATTGTAGATCGTAAGTCAAGATGCGCCTAAGTATTTGAACCCCTGATCTGTAAGTTAGAATCTGAGTATAAAAGCATTCTTGGTTGCGTTTTGCTTAGGATTTCTTGGTTGCGTTTTGTTGAGGATTTCTAGGTTGCGATTTGCTTAAATATCCTAGGTCGCGTTTTGAGTGATATCCCTGATTGCATTTTGCTCAGACTCTTGTTGCATTTTGGTTAGGATTTCTTGGTTGAGGTTTGCTTAGAAATTCTTGGTTGCGTTTTGCTTGTAGAATTCTTGGTTGCGTTTTGTCTGTATGATCCTTGTTGCGTTTTATCCTCTGATATGCTATTGCGTTTTGAGTATTAAATGTTAACAGGAACAAAACGCAGTCATTGCGTTTTGTATAGAAGACACTTAAAATATTTAAATAGTAAAACCCCTATTTCGAAAATTTCCTAAATGGTTGCGTTTTGCTTATTTTAAATATAATAGTTGACAATCGACTTTTTGGGGTTGAAAGTTTAAATCAATTATAGTATAGTATAGTACGTATTCTAAGAGACTCTAGATCAATTGCTTTTTACCAAAGCAAAAATCAAAAGTTCCCGGGTCGTTTCACGTTGAGGAGTGAATTGGAAAGTCGAAAGTTGGTTTGATATTGATGCTTGAATGGAAAAGATTTGGATTTGGTTTTTCTAATTAAAATGCAAAAACAACTAAGGAAAACCTATAAACGAAAGCTAGAATGATTAAATCCTAAAACTTATAAAAATTAAGCAACTTTTAAAAAGACAAAAAAATAATAATTTTTAGAACTGAAAAATAAGTAGGAAAATAAGCACAAAAAGATGGCAGAATTGCTTTTTACTCTAGGGGCTAAAAAATGCTAAACTGGTAAGGCTTTTTAAGCTAAATAAGCTTATGAAAAATAAAAAGAGGCAAATACAGCTAATCTATCCTACCTAGATAAGCCATAGGAGCAAAAATAAACTAGGGATAACAAGCAAATAAGCCAGAAATAAGCTATAAAACTCAGCAGTACTAACTTAAAAAGTTAGTACTGCTAGCTTTAACTTAGTACTGCTAGGCTTAATAAAACACAACGAAATAAGAAATAAGAAAATAAGCTAAAACAGATATTTAACTACCCCTAATAAGCACTCAAGCATAAAAATAAGCAACTAGAATAAGCTAGAATGGCAAATAAGCTAAAAAAACTGATAAAATCTTAAAATTACTTTGAAAAGGCAAATAAGCTTAAATAAGCTCTAAACTAAAGACAGTAAGCGAAAATGGGCTTAATCCACTCTAAAAAGCTTAGCAAATCCTAAATAAGCAGAAATAATAAGCTAATAAGCAAAAATGAACTAAAAGTACTAACAGTATTAACTACCAGTACTAACTTTAGTTGAAAATCCCAAAAGAGAACTAGCAGTACTAACTTTGGGTTAGTACTGCTTGTTCCAAACACCCATTAAAGTTTTCAAAAGTCAATTTTTTTCTTCTATTTCAAGCTGATTTGATCCTAAATTGTTAAAAACAGATTATCAAATAACAATATAAGGAACTTATAAGCAAATTTCAATCAATAATAAGCACTTAAATAAGCTAAATTAATCCAACAGTATTAACTCATAAACTAACAGTACCAACTAAGAAATTTGCACAAATCACTTTTAAACTAACAACTAAGCAAGATAAGCACTAAACATCATAATAAAGCATAAATAAGCAAATATAAGTAACAAATAAGCACTAATAAGCAGTTCTACAGTAAATAAGAAAAATAAGAAAAAGAGAGACTTACAACACCCTTGCTCAAAACAGGGTTAAATAAAGAGTCTACAAGCTCTAGCTTGTATAAAACAAGCTAGTGAGAGTCCATAAGCCCATCCCTTTTTGGCTTATCATCCAAATATTAAGCTGTGGTATTTTTGGGTGATTTTTTTCTTTGTGATTTTTGGTAAAAATAACTTAAGCAACGCAAAACTAGAAAACTTTCATTGTTTAAGTGTAGACGGTTTAAAAGAGTTAAAAGAGCTTTTGTAAACTTAAATGGCTTTTAGAACATAAAACTTAAGAAATAACTTTTTAACATAAAATACCTCCAAACTTTCATTAACTTAAAAAAAATTACAATACTTGGGAATTTAAAAGTGCATAAAAACTAACTGAAACTAACTAGGTAGAAAAAAACTACACATGACTCTCTTTTTAAGGGCTTACAACTGCCCTATTTATACAAGAACTAGGAAGATTCTAGGTCTTGGCTTGTGCTTCTTTGTAGAGACAGCTCATGTAGTGTGTTTCTTTGGTGAGGAGAAGCTCAATATCATCCTGGCCATCAATTTGCATTTGTCCCCAAGTAAAACGATCACAGCCCTTAAAATCTTGTTGTTTTCTTTGAACCAATGGAGTGGTTCGGGATTACCAGCTTATTCATTGATCCATGTGGGGTATGGGGTTTATAGTTTTAATGAGTTTTTGTTTGTTTGCCAGGGTATGAGACAATGAACAGTACTTGGGTACTGTTTATTGGTGGGAAAAAAGGGTTTATGTCTGTTTGTTTAAGGGTGCAGGGGAAAGGTTTGTGGAGTTGGCAAAACGAGCCCTCCAAGGTGTATGTTGTTGTTGAAAATAAAGTCCTTGTGGGGATTATAAGTTTATAGAAGATGCAGTTTGGGTCCCCAAGAGTTAAATGTTGTTTAACATAGTTAGTCCCCAAGGACTAACAATGTTAAGGGTTTTTATTGTTTGGGCGGTTATAAGATTTGGAATTTGGGCTTTTTAAAGTCTTCATTAAATATACTAATGGGCTTGTCCGGCCCATTAAGTATTCTTCGGTGTCGGATCGAGTTTTGACCGTTGACTTTTCCGGGTTGACTTTTGACTTTGACTTTCGCTTTTCCATTCTGTGCTCGGTTTTGTTCATTTTTGCTTGATTTTTCGTCCTTTTCTCGGATATCCGCTTCCTGCACAAAATAAGTGAAAACATACAAATACAATGTATTTTTGGTACGTTTTTGGTCATTTCAGTCCGGTTTTAATGGAAAACGGTATGTGTAATTAAGCACATACCAAAATTCCCCATACTAAGACATTGCCATGTCCTCACGCAAATGCTATGAAGTAAGCACTTAGAAAACTAAGAATCTCGACCCCCCTCAATTAATAACCTCGAAAAGTAGCTAAGTGTTCATCAAGGGAATTAAAGACTCATAAGTTTCGAAAAGCCCCTGTCTTTACCATTTTCTAAATATATACACTTATTCCTACACATATTTTTGTATTTTTCATTTTTCTCATTTACTAGAACGTTTGACTTTCGTTATTTTATAACTTTTAGGGATCATAGAACAAGATGCATTTCGATCCGAGAATGCCCCAAAGAGGATAAATTCATCGTTCCCGACTTTTCACTTATTCCAAACCAAGCTTAAAACAAAATCACCGTTACTTATGAGTTAAGATGCTAACACTACTCATATTTGCAACTTGTAAACTTTTCACTCCCGACAATTATTATATCTTAGGTGTATGTGCTATTTTGAATTTCAACCATGGATCAACGTTTTGCAACATTCTATGTTTCACGTTCCACCCGAGAATAATGAGTTTGAAGGCGAGATCATCCCATGTAGCGACTTTCGTCTCGGCACATCCCAACCTTGCGGTTAAGTGACCAGGCTTTTGACACCCCACAGAGACTAGTATCGGGACTCACGGACCTTAGGTTTCAAAAACTCTCAGGTTTTCCGTATATACATAGCTTATAAAATAGAATAGCCAAAGTTCAAAAGCATATTTGAATTTAACAAAAAGAGATCTTTTATTCACACTTAATATTAACCATTTATGCAATTTGTAACCCTCGACCTTTTAGAAGGCTGCAACATCGGTTGTGAGCCGGCAAGATGCAGCAAACTTTTATCAGTCTCGGATTATTATTCTTACTATGGGCTTTCTTTAGAAGGCTGTAACATCGGTTGTGAGCCGGCAAGATGCAGCAAACTTTTATCAGCCCACAGTTTATTATATTTTTTGATTTTTCATCATCATTTTCTTTATGATATAGGGAAGACGTCTTTTTAAAAAATTCAAGTATAAATTTGAACTAAGGCTAAAGTTTTTATTATATATTACATAAAAATTATTGATTTAAGTTTAATCTCCAAAAGTAGCACGTATATTACCAGGTTAAAGAGCTTATGGAGAAAAGCGCTAAATTCCACACCTGAGCTCTTCAGATTTCCAAAATAATCTTTGTTTAGGCAATCCAACCTCATACTTAACTCTATCATTTTTCGTTCTTCGCGAATATTCGCGAACGCTTAGTCTAAAAGTTAAGGAACAAGCTAGACTCAACACACGCCACGATCGGACGTCCAAATTTATTTCTTATTCCTACCCCAGCGGGAAAGTCAAAATTGTGACAAAACACTTATTTTGTTTTTGAAATTTTTTAAATTTTTTATTTTTTTGAAATTTTGGTGGTAAAAACGGGATTACGTAAAAACAACGGCTGCAGGCACAATCAATTACGTGAAAACAACGGCTGCAGGCACAATCAAATCGAAGATCCCCCCATACTATAATGAAACATTCCTCGAGTTTTCACGAAGGTCTCTACGTAAATCCCTAAAGCCGTTTATTAAGTATGCTTAAAGATAAACGTTAGTCGATAAGATTAGAATATCGGATTCCCAAATTGAAGCTGAGGATGTGAAGCTCTTATGATCGAAGGACAAAAACCGCGAGCACGAGAGGCTTCAAAATCCGGGACATCCTGGACAATACAGCACAAAACACAAAACACAGAAAAGGAAAGAGGCGAGCCTCCTCACAACAAAAACACTTATTCATTACTACATAACATAACTACGGATAAACTAGGATAAGCATGGGGTGCCTCCCACGAAGCGCTTGTTTTAGGTCACTTAGCTTGACCCAATCCCTGAATTTAATTGTCCTTAGGGAAGGTTTGGAGATCCGGGATATCCATAGCAGGGACATCCCCTCCAAAATAGTGCTTAAGACGATGACCATTTACTTTGAAGTTTGGCCCGGAGTTTTGGGATAACTCAACGGTGCCATACAGAAAGACTTGAACAATGGTAAATGGTCCTGACCAGCGGGATTTCAACTTGCCGGAGAAAATTTTCAATCTTGAGTTAAAGAGGAGGACTTGATCACCGACGTTGAAAACGCGGTTTTTGATCTTTGCGTCATGAATCCTCTTAGTTTTCTCTTTGTAAATCAAAGAATTTTCATAGGCTTAATCAACGCAGGTTCACTTACTCAATAAGTTATGAACTTTGTCGTTGAATCGGCACACACACCGCGGTTTTGAATCAAAGGTTTGCATGTTTAAGGCCCGTTAGCTTTAGTGCTCCAACTCATCAGGCCAGATGACATGCCTTCCAATACAAGCATGTACTGATGTTCCACCCCGATGGTGTGTTTGTACATACCCTGTTACGGAAGGCCCAGAGAGCGTCATCCAGTTTGTCCGACCAAGAGGCACACGATTTTCACACCACCTGTCTTTCAAGAATTCTTTCAAAAAACCACGATACGATACACTTAACCTGCCCACCAGTTGTCTGTGGGTGATACGCGGTGGAGAACGATGAGTGACCTCCATATTTAAGCATGACCTTTGCAAACTGGTCATATGCAAAATTGTCCACATCACTGATGATGGCACGAGGGCACCGAACTGGAAAAAAAAGAGATTTAAAGAAATTTGCAAACTACCGGGCGTCGTTGGTGGGGAGCGCCTTCGCTTCAACCCATTTTGACAGGTAATCGACAGCCACAAGTATGTATTTGTTTCCTTTTGAAGATGGGAACGGTCCCATGAAGTCTATGCCCCAAACGTCAAAGATTTCACAAACTTGGATGGAATTTTGAGGCTCTCATCCCTTGTGAAACTTTCCTTACGTTGGCACGAGTCGCAATTTTTAACACAACTGGTGTGCATCTTGTACATTGGTAGGCCAAAAGAATTCCGGCAACAAAGACCTTTTTGCAGTGAGATTTGCACCGTGATGTCCCCCTATGATCCATTATTGTGGCAAGCTTCGAAATGTTCGAAGCTTCTTTGCCGTGCACACACCGCTGGATCACTTGATCCGCACATATTTTGAACAAGAAGGGGTCATCCCAGAATAAGTGGTTTACATCTTTGAAAAAAACTTGTTTTTTCTCCTGGGATGAATTCCCTTGACCACGATATTCCCCGCATGGTAATTTGCGAAATCTGCAAACCATGGGGTATTATCATCACGAAGAGCAACCGATCCAAGAGTTTTTGAGAGAAATGATTCTGTGATTTCCTTTTCTCGAGTTTATCTTGATGAGGTGTTCGACCAGTCTAGAAAGATGATCGGCGGACCAGATTTCCTCAGCTCCTTTTTTTGTCTCCGGATGATAACATCGAATTCTTGGAGCAAAAGGACCACCGCATTAGTCTTGGCTTAGCATCCTTTTTAGTGAAGAGATACTTTATAGCAGAATGGTCAGTATACACTATGCTCTTGGACAAAACGAGATATGACCGGAATTTCTCAAAAGCGTACACTACGGCAAGTAATTCTTTTTCAGTCGTAGTGTAGTGTGCTTGAGCTTCGGTCATTGTTTTGCTGGCATAGTGAATTGGTTGGAAATGCTTGTTTTTTCGTTGCCCTAGGACTGCCCCAATTGCAAAGTCACTTGCATCACACATGAGTTCGAAGGGCAAGTCCCAGTCGGGAGCATCAAATTGTTGCCTTCATCGGTCAATTTTCCTTTTAAGTGTATTAAAGAGTCCCCCCCCCCCCCCCGATACACTCTTTTAAAAAGAAAAATGGAGTCTCTTTTTCAAGCAGGTGAGTCATTGGGCGGGCTATTTTTGAGAAGTCTTGTATGAAACGTCGGTAAAAACCGGCATGCCCAAGAAAACTTCGGACAAAAATCAAACCTTTCACAGTAGTCGGTGAGGGGAGCTTGACGTAACGTCAACTTACTCGATCGACCTTAATTCCCGCATAGAGATTTGTGTCCAAGAACAATGCCTTCCTTCACCATAAAATGGCTTTTCTCCCAGTTTAGGACCAAATTGTGTCTTCCCGCACCGTTTTAACATTTTTTGGAAAAATGTTAAAACGGTGTGAAGACACCAATTTGGTCCTAAACTGGGAGAAAAGCCATTTTATGGTGAAGGAAGGCATTGTACTTGGACACAAAATCTCTAAGTCGGGAATTAAGGTCGACCGAGCTAAAGTTGACGTTATCGCCAAGCTCCCTCACCCGACTACTGTGAAAGGTGTCCGAAGTTTTCTTGGGCATGCCGGTTTTTACCGACGTTTCATACAAGACTTCTCAAAAATAGCCCGCCCAATGACTCACCTGCTTGAAAAAGAGACTCCATTTTTCTTCTCAAAAGAGTGTATCGAATCCTTTAATACACTTAAAAGAAAATTGACCGGGCTTCCCAATTTTGATTGCTCCCGACTGGGACTTGCCCTGATGCAAGTGACTTTGCAATTGGGGCAGTCCTAGGGCAACGAAAAAACAAGCATTTCCAACCAATTCACTATGCCAGCAAAACAATGACCGAAGCTCAAGCACACTACACTACGACTGAAAAAGAATTACTTGCCGTAGTGTACGCTTTTGAGAAATTCCGGTCATATCTCGTTTTGTCCAAGAGCATAGTGTATACTGACCATTCTGCTATAAAGTATCTCTTCACTAAAAAGGATGCTAAGCCAAGACTGATGCGGTGGATCCTTTTGCTCCAAGAATTCGATGTTATCATCCGAGACAAAAAAGGAGCAGAGAATCTGGCCGCCGATCATCTTTCTAGACTTGAGAACCCTCATCAAGATAAACTCGAGAACAAGGAAATCACAGAAACATTTCCCCTCGAAACTCTTGGATCGGTTGCTCTTCGTGTTGATAGTACCCCATGGTTTGCAGATTTCGCAAATTACCATGCGGGGAATTTCATTGTCAAGGGAATGTCATCCCAGCAGAAAAACAAGTTTTTCAAAGATGTCAAACACTACTTCTGGGATGACCCCTTCTTGTTCAAAATCTGTGCGGATCAAGTGATCCGGCGGTGTGTGCACGGCAAAGAAGCTCTCGACATTCTCGAAGCTTGCCACAATGACTACCGGGGGACATCACGGTGCAAAATCTCACTGCCATAAAAGGTCTTGATGCCGATTTATCTTTGCCTAGCAATTTACAAAGATGCACACGAGTTGGTTAAAAATTGTGACTCGTGCCAACGATAAGGAAAAATTTCACAAAGGGATGAGATGCCTCAAAATTCCATCAAAGTTTGTGAAATCTTTGACGTTTGGGGCAAAGCTTTCATGGAATCGTTCCCAACATCAAAGGAAACAAATACATACTGTGGCTGACGAATTACCTGACAAAATGGGTTTTGAAGCGAAAGCGCTCCCCACCAACGATGCCCGAGTAGTTTGCAAATTTCTTAAATCTCTCTTTGCCAGATTCGGTGCCCCTCGTGCCATCATCAGTGATCGTGGAACACATTTTTGCAATGACCAGTTTGCAAAGGTCATGCTTAAATATGGAGTCACTCATCGTCTCTCCACCGCGTATCACCCACAAACAAGTGGGCAGGTTGAGGTATCGAATCGTGGTTTAAAAAGAATTCTTGAAAGGACAGTGGGCGAAAATCGTGCCTCTTGGTCGGATAAACTGGATGACGCTCTCTGGGCCTTCCGTACAGCGTACAAAACACCCATCGGGTGCACTCCGTACAAGCTTGTATATGGAAAGGCATGTCATCTGCCGATTGAGTTAGAGCACAAAGCCTACTAGGCCCTTAAACATGCAAACTTTGATCTCAAAACCGCGGGTGATCAACGCAAAGTTCAACTTAATGAATTAAGTGAACTGCGTGATCAAGCCTATGAAAATTCTTTGATTTACAAAGAGAAAACTAAGAGGATTCATGACGCAAAGATCAAAAACCGTGTTTTCAACGTCGGTGATCAAGTCCCTCTTTTAACTCAAATTGAAAATTTCTCCCAAAGTTGAAATCCCGCTGGTCAGGACCATTTACCATTGTTCAAGTCTTTCCGTATGGCACCGTTGAGTTATCCCAAAACTCCGGGCCAAACTTCAAAGTAAATGGTCACGACATAAGCACAATTTTGAGGGAATGTCCCTGCACGGAATATCCCAAATCTCCACACCTTTACTAAGGACAATTATATTCATGGATGGTTCAAGCTAAGTGACCTAAAAACAAGCGCTTCGTAGAGGCCACCCCATGCTTATCTTAGTTTACCGAATTATTGTTATGTAGTAATGAATAAGTGTTTTTGTTGTGAGGAGGCTCGCCTCTTTCCTTTTCTGTGTTTTGTGTTTTGTGCTGTATTGTCCAGGATGTCCCGGATTTTGAAGCCTCTCGTGCTCGCGGTTTTTGTCCTTCGATCATAAGAGCTTCTCATCCTCAGCTTCAATTTTGGAATCCGATATCTACAACTTTATCGACTAACGTTTATCTTTAAGCATACTTAATAAACGGCTTAGGATTTACGTAGAGACCCTTCGTAAAACATCGAGGACAATGTTTCATTATAGTATGGGGGGATCTTCGATTTGATTGTGCCTGCAGCCGTTGTTTTCACGTAATTAATTGTGCCTGCAGCCGTTGTTTTCACGTAATCCCGTTTTTACCACCAAAATTTCAAAAAAATAAAAAATTTAAAAAATTTCAAAAACAAAATAAGTGTTTTGTCACAATTTTGACTTTCCCGGGTAAGAAAGGCCATGCGTGGCAGCGAGGAGGGTTAGGTCCCGCTGGGTAGTATCAGAAATAAAATTGACCCGATCGAGCGTGTTTTGAGCTCTAGCTTGTCCTATAACTTTTAGACTAAGCGTTCGCGAATATTCGCGAAGAACGAAAAATGATAGAGTTAAGTATGAGTTGGATGCTAAACAAGGATTATTTGGAAATCTTAAGAGCTCATGTGTGTAATTTATCGCTTTTTCTCCCATAAGCTCTTAACCTGATTAATATACGTGCTACTTTTGGAGATTAAACTTAAATCAATAATTTTTATGTAGTATATAGCAAAAACTTTAGCCTTAGTTCAAATTTATACTTGAATTTTTCAAAAAGACGTCTTCCCTATATAAAAAAAAATGATGATGAAAAATGAAAAAATATAATAAACTGTGGGCTGATAAAAGTTTGCTGTATCTTGCCGGCTCACAACCGATGTTACAGCCTTCTAAAGAAAGCCCATAGTAAGAATAATAATCCGAGACTGATAAAAGTTTGTTGATTCTTGCAGGCTCATACCGATATTGCAGCCTTCAAAAAGGTCGAGTGTTGGGGGGGGGTTACACTCCGCATAAGCTTTAAATAAGTGTGAATTAATAAATATAGATTTTTTTTTGTTAAATTCAAATTTGCTGTTAACCTTTGCAATTCTTATTTAAAGCTATGTGTATACGAAAAACCTAAGAGTTTATGAAACCTAAGGTCCGTGAGTCCCGATACTAGTCTTTGTGGGGTGTCAAAAGCCTAGTCACTTAACCGCAAGGTTGGGATGTGCCGAGATGAAAGTCGCTACATGGGATGATCTCGCCTTCAAGAGTTAAAGTCGGAGAAGAAGTAGAAACGATTGGATCATAGTAAGGAGTGGGATTGCCACTCGAGATCACATTTGAGAAACCAAGAACTTCTTGAGAGTATTCTTCACAAGCCATATCAATTACGTCAATTCGGTTTGCTGGTATGCGTTTAATTACACATACCTTTATCCATTAAAATCAGACTTAAATGACCCAAAACGTACCAAAAATACATTGTATTTGTATGTTTTCACTTATTTTGTGCAGGAAACGGATATTCGACAAAAGGACGAAAAATCAAGCCAAAAACGACAAAACTGAGCACAAAATAGAAAAGCGTGGAAAAGCTAAAAGTCCAAGAAAGTCAAAGTCAAAAGTCAACCCAAAAAAGTCAACGATTAAAACCGGAGCCGACACTGAAGAATACTAAATGGGCCCACCCGAACCCATCTAATGGGCCGGGTCAGCCCATTAGTATATTTTGTGAAGACAACATAAGCCCAAGTCTTGTTAAAGCCCATATATAACTTTTGAGGGCCATTTCTGCCAACCCCTCAAAGTTGTAAACCCCACAAGGACCTTCCATGTAATAAACGTATAAACCCTCAGGGACCATTTCTGCCTATACCTAAAAGTTTAACACCACAAGGACTTGTGGTGTAATAAACGTATACAAAATGAAGGGCCAAATATGACAACCTCCCAAACTTCACCCTTGTTTTTAAAATACTGTTTATCTTCCTAACCTATTTCCCGCCAATTCAACCCATCTCCATCTCTGCCTCATTTACTGTTCACTACCATCCAAAAACATCACTCTCCTCCCCCACATGGGTCTATGTACACCTTGGCAATCCCTTAAACCCCCATTGGGCATTAAAAACGACAAGGAATGAAGGGTTAAGATCGAATGCTTGGGCACTACTCAAATCCAATGGCCATGATGACTTTGAGCTTATACTCACACAAGAAACACACCCTTCTTTCTGCCTCAGCAAAGAAACACATGAAGAAGAGGATAAAAGACCCAAGAACACAAGACCTAGCTCGTTTTATATAAGTAGGACTTTGTAAGCCTTTAAAAAGGCATCTAGCTTTTTACATTTTTGCTTAACTTAGTTTTAATCAGCTTATTATATTTTCTTGTAATGCCTTTTAAAAATTAATGAAGTTCAAGTTTGTTCTTAAATCCGTTTTCAAGTTTTAAGGTTCTTTAAGTATCAAAAGTCTTTCATAAGCTCTTTTAAGCACTTAAAACTCAGGGTGTCTTGGATAAGCTTTCTCAAAAACTTATCCAAGCTTTTAAGTTTTCATTAGTAAGAAATCTGTCATTTTGAGCTTTTGGATGATAAGCAAGTGATGGAAGTGCTTATGGGTATTATAGAGTGCTTATTTATAAGCTGGGTAGGTCTTTAGAGCTTAATTAAGTATTTTAATCCCTGTTTAGAGCAAGGGATCAAGTAAGCTTCCTTTTTCAAATTTTTGCATTTTTGCTTATTTGTACTGTAGCATTGCTTATCTCTGCTTATTTGTGCTTATTATTGCTTATTTGTGATCTTTCATGCTTATTTATGCTTATTTGTTGTTTTGAAGTCATTTGTTTGAGTTTTATGTTAAAACTGCCTAGTTATATGCTTTTATAGCTTATTGCTTATTTACCCATTTAAGTGCTTATTTGCTACTGTGCTTTGCTTATTATTGCTTAACTTTTCATGTTAGCTATCTGTCTTTAAATACTTGTACTCAAATTAGCCTAGTTTAGTTTAAAATTTGATTTTAGCAAACTAAAGGAGTGTTTGGGTCAAGCCCAAAATGGGTCAGAATGGTTAAGATAATGGGTTGGGGTCACTTGGCCATCTTTAATCAGCTTATTTTAGTCATTATAATCTGTTTTTTTAGTTTTATGGTCTTAAAGTTTGTCTTGAGTCTCTCCTAACTTGACTTTGAAACCTGTCATGACAAAACAAATTTGAAGTGCTTATTTGGTTAGGTTCCTTAAAAACAGCTTTTGAGTCTATTTTTGAGTCCATTTTAGTGTCCAAATGAAGTTGTAAAAAGTCTTTAGGGTTTACATTTGTCTAGCTTAAAAAACTATCAAAGTCTACTTAGTTTCTTTTTAGTCAAAAGCTCCTTTTTGCATCCTAAAATATCAGCAGCTTATTTTTGTTTGTAGCTTTTAAAAATTGGTGCACAAGCTCATTAGGAGCTTGTGTCTATATGTTTTAACTCTATTTTGATTTTTAAGCTTATTTGCCAGCTTATTTTTAAGCTAGCTTTTAGCCCTTTTTCTTTAAGAAAGCCTCCCCTGGTGCAAACAGCCACATTCATAAGCTCTTTTGAGGGCTTATTTCAACATCAAATCCCTTTTCAAATTCTTTAATTTAAAATGATTTATGGTTTGTTGTTATATGTTCCTTGTGGTGTAATATTAATATGTTTTGTGCATTAAATCCACATAAGGATCCATTTTGTCTTGCTTAAGTTTTAGCTAGAAAAGTCCTTTGGGCTTTTGCCTAACAGTAATCTAAGAGACAGCTGCCGCGGCGAGAAGTTAGAGGGAGACTGTTGGGGGGGTGATTTGTTGGATTTGCGCTTGGTTGCTCAGTGCTTTATTTGTGTAGCTTGTGTGTGTGGTTGAGTAGTCTTGTATTTAGGGTTTAGTTTGAGAGGTGTATGTGAGTGTTAGATATTTAGTGGCAGCCATTTTTGCCTTATTAGGGTTTTGCAGCATTTGTAATGTTATTTGAGCGTTATTTGTCCGCATTTTAGAGTAAAGAATGTAGAGTGTGTTTAGCTTCATCGGCCTTTGTAATTATTTTAGTTGCGTATTTTTGTCCTTAATGTGATGTTTTTAGTAAGCCCCTTTTAGCTGTCTTAGCTTTTTTTGTAACTTGCATTAGCTTATTTGTCCTTAAAAGCCCAAACAGTTTGGCTTATAGTAGCTTTAGTGTAAAAAGCTAACTGTTGGCTTAGTAGTGCTTATTTTCGTGCTTATTTCTAAGTTACAAAAAATTTTCTTTTTTTTAAGTTGCTTAATTTTAGCTTTTTCAAGAAAGAAGTTGTAAATAATATAATCGTGAGAAAATATAGATAGTGTTGGGAATATGGAGACTCCGATGTGAGCCAAGACTCGAACTCGGGACTCCTATCTAACCCGCGCCTATTTCAACCAACACTTTTATAACCAATCAACTCTAGACCGCTCTTTGAGCCATACAATAGACGCATTCCGGTAAGGTTTGGTTAAATTGTAATTTATTTGTGTGTGTCCCATTGTTTTTAGCGCTATTAAGCCAAAACTCACTTTATAAGCTTTATAACAGTCTTTTTTATAGTTGTTTTTCCCATTTTAGGATTTTTCTATAGGGATCTTTAGAGCTTAGACTTATTTGTTTTTTGTAGTATTGTTTTCAGAGATTTTTTTTATGAATTCCGTTCTGATATTTTTTGTATCAGATTTTTATTTCCTTTTACAACTGTTTTTTTTAATTTTAATAACAGCTTATTAATAAGCTATTTTTCCAATTTTAGATTTTTCTTAGGATCCTTGTAGTGTAACTTATTTTCCCTAAATTTTTCATAATTTTTCATAATCGTTTACTATTTTTAATCATTTATTTTTATTAAAACTATTTTTTAATTATAATAAATTAAATAAAAATCAAAAAAATATTTTTCTTTTTTAGAAAATTTTATTTTATCAGTATTCACTTAGGAAAAATAGAAAATCTTTCGTAGGGTCGTTTTTGCAAAATCTTACTTTTTAAAGAACGGGTTTCGACTCCGTTTTTTGTTTTCTCATTTTTAAGCTCGTTTTAACTCCGTTTTCAGTCTAGTCTTTTTTATTCTTCATATTTAGTCACATAGAGTAGATTAGGAGTAAAAAAATCTTTGTAGGGTTAATTTTCAAGATTTTAGGTTTTTGACCCCTTGTTCGGGGCTCGTGCTCTCGTTTATTTTGTTTAATTTCATAATTTTTAGGGTTTTCTCAATCGTTTTTGCACATTAGTAGATAATTTAGCTTTCTAAACTCCCAAATCATTAACCTCATTCAAATTCCAATTTTCCGACTGTACCGATTTTCAAGCCCAGCCTCGTTGGGGATAAACGACCCGGGAATATTCTATACTACTTCTCGGTTTCATTGATTATTTTTAGATTATACTTATTATATATATTTTATTATATATTATATATATAAAGGTCTAGTTTAAATCCAAATCAATTTTTGGCGCCGCTGCCGGGGAGGCTGTGAGTCGATTATCCATACTGTTTGAAACTTAGTTTTTGAAGATCCTTCATTCTTGAAGTTATTGGCTTTATAAAAAAAACCCTAAAAGTACAAAAATATTTTCATTTTCTTTTTAGTATAATTATCATTTAAAGAAAAACTAAAAAAAAAGAAAACCAAAAAGATAAAAACATTGTCTTTAATTATCAATAAAAATCAATCAAGTTGGTAAAAGAACACCAACATATAATACTTTCAACTGAAGTATTATCCATTAATAAGTTCCCGAACCAAAGAATCAAAAACTTACCTTTTGTGTCACTTGCGAGGTACGGTTCACCTTTTAAAAGATAAACAAACTCAAAGAGGGGTATAAGGCGGGTTGTTCCTTGGAACTACGACCCTAAAGGAAAAAGGTTTTTAATAGCTTCGCGCTTTCCTATTCCTCCGCTCCTTTGTGCGTTTTTCTTTTCGAAGAGTTACCGAGAAGCTTGTCGATTATTAGGTTTAAGTTGTCTTATTTCGTTGTCCGTTATTAAAATAAATTGTGAATTTACTTTTGATAAACCAAAAAGAACAAAAAAAAATTAGTGTAAATTTTCTTTTTTAGGGCGCGCACTCGTTCCTAATCTCGTAATCTTCACCATCAACAACAACAGGCCCCACCACCTGTTGTTGAACCATTTAATCTTGAAGAACCAATTGAAAATCCAGCTCCTCCCCTAGCTCCGATGGATGATACCCGGACTATGGCTCAATTGCTCGAAGCACCCACCGCGGGTTACGAGGATGCCATCGTTGTGCCCGAAATCACCGCGGACAACTTTGAGCTTAAGCACGGTCTGCTTAACCTCGTTCAAAATAAGCAATTCTTTGGACATAACAAGAAGATCCTCATGCCAACATCGATATTTACAGATCATTCTACGATGAAGTTCCGAATGTCCGAGTTCGTCCGGTAAAGCTTATGCTTTTCCCATTTTCCCTCGAGGGGGCAGCCCGGATTTGGCTTGAGAAAGAACCCCCTCGATCGATTCAAACATGGGATGATCTTGTTTCGAAATTCATCAACAAATTTTTCCCTCCGTCTAAAACAACCAATCTTCGAAATGAATCACGAGATTTCTCATCAAAGATTTGATGAGACGTTTTATGAGGCATGGGACCGATTTAACGATCTTTTTCGGGCAATGTTCCTCATCATGGGGATTTTCAGAATTGCATCAACTCGATACATTCTATAATGCCTTGAACTCTAATGATCAGGATTCATTAAATTCTGCCGCGGGTGGTAACTTTTTGGATAAAATGCCTCGTGATTGCCTAAGAATCATTGAAAGCAAATCCAAAGTTCGTAATTCACGTAACAAACCGGTTGTTGCCAAAGTGAGTTCGAGCACTTCCACCCCCGGAATTTCTTCCGATGTTGCTGAGCTGAAAGATATGGTGAAAGCCTTACTTCTTGATAAGAAAAATCAATCTCCCGCACCAATAAAAGCGGTTGAGGAAAGTTGTGTTACTTGCGGAGGTGCTCATTCCTACCAAACTTGTCCAGCCACCACTGGCAATGTTTATCGAGATAATATTCAAGAATATGTCTCTCAAGCAGCCGCAGCTAACTACAACCAAGGAAACACCGGTTATCGAGCCCCGATTTCAAATCAAATTCGACCTCCCGGTTTTCCTCCCGTTCAAAACAATCATAATGTGCAAAATCAAGGAAACAATCAGAATCGTTACAACCAAAACTGGGGGAATTTCAATCAAGCTTCAGCTTACCAACCCCTGGTTCATCAAGGTTAAATCTATCGACCTCAGGTTGTTCAACCTCCTGCTTATCAAGCTCCCGCCTATTAAGCTCCAGCTCCTCAAATTCAAGCGGTATCAAAGGAAGATTTCCAAGCCTACGTTAAGGCTAATGATGCTGTGATGAGGAACATGCAAACTCAAAGTCAAAACTTGAAAAATCAATTGACCAATCTCACGGACATGCTTTCCAAATTTTTCACTTCCAATACCGCCTCTACTTCGAGAACTCTCCCTAGTAACACTGTTACTAACCAAAAGGAGGACTTGAAAGGTATTACCACTCGAAGTGGTGTTGCCTACAAAGGACCCACGATTCCTATTACTTCTTCTCCTAAAGTAATGGAACGTGAGACCGAGGTCACAAAGGATACGATGCCTCCTGCTAATAATGGAAGCACCGAAGACGTCCAACCTCCGGTTGTCCCTGTTGTCCATCATGAATCCATCTTTGAGCCCGTAAATGCTCCCGTTAGTGCTTCAATGCCTAACCAAAAAGCATCAATTCCATTTCCTTCAAGAAGAAATGATGAAAGACGTCATGAAAAAGCTAACGACCAAATTGAGAAATTCTATGAAATCTTTAGAGATTTGAGTTTCAAAATTAGCTGTAGGATGCCTTGATGGTCTATGCCAAAATTCGCCCTCGACTCTATAAACCTTAATGGTAACAAAGAAAAAGTTGATGAAATGGGTAGAACTACATGAACGAGAATTGCTCAGCGGTCATCCTCAACAAGTTACCAAAGAAACTTGGAGACCCTGGCCGATTTCTTATTCCATGTGAATTTTCTGGGATTAATACATGCAACGCCTATGGACCGATATTGGCGCGGTATTTATCTTATGCCATAATTACCTGTTATGGATAAAATCTCTCTCTTCCGAACTACCCCGACTTGCAATGGCACAATTTAGAACTAGCGGACCGTTTCGATCTCTGAAATGTTATGGTATCGTGAGAGTCATATGTAACAGTGGGGCAGTTCCAGTTTCCAGCAGATTAGTGGTCGTAGATTTTGAGCCAGACCCCCGAGTACCTTTAATTCTCGGGAGGAGTTTCTTAAAAACCAGTCGTGCATTGATAGTGTTACGAAGGTGAAATAAACCCTTCGTGTTGGCAGATTGGAGGCCTTTACATTTATTCTGGACCTAACTTCGGAGATACCGGCTAAACTTCAATCATATGACGGCAAACCGAATTGACGTCATTGATATGGCTTGTGAAGAATACTCTCAAGAAGTTCTTGGTTTCTCAAATGTTGATCTAGAGTGGGCAATCCCATCCTTACTATGATTCATTGTTTTCAACTACTCTTCGACTTTACTCATTCTGTGGGACAGTGATTTTATCCTTTTCGGAAGAAGAAGCGGACTCTTTTCTTGCTATAGAGGGATGATCCAACTTCACCGGAACTTGATCCAAGTATTATGACCCTGATGGGACATTCTTTCTCCTCGAAAGCAATCTCTTAATAGTGATCCTTCACCACCTACGATAAAACCAAGGAATTATTTGCCAGAAATCAGAAATAAGACTTAAAAATTTTATGAAGCTTAATAGGTGAAAAAGCTTTGTTAATGAGCCCCTGAGATTGAATCTCAAGGGACTTGCCACCTCATTTAGAATATGCATTTTTGGAGGGTAACGACAAGTTGCCCGTCATAATTGCAAAAGATTTAAAGACTGAGGAAAAGGCCGCTTCATGATAGAGGTTTCTAATGTCCCACAGCGAGCATCGCTTGGAAACTTTCGACTATTAAGGGTATCAACCCAGAAGTTTTGTACCCACAAAATTCTCATGGAAGAGGATCTACGAACCGAGTACGGTTCAGCAATCAAAAGGCGGGTCAATACCGAATAATCCATTGACGTCACAAAAAATAGGTTGAAAAACTTCTTGACGCCAAGATTATTTATCGATCTTGACAGGCCATGGGTAAGCCCGTGAACTGTGTACCAATAAAGGGTGGCTTATTTTTAATGGACCGTCGTAAAAAAATGATGAAAATGATTTAATACCGACTCGATTGGTCAATTAGGGTGAGTGAGTATGCATTGGGACTATAGAAAGTTGAATGAAGCTTACCCGATAACTGAAAGGATCATTTTCTTTGCCCTATCATGGTTCAAAATGCTCGAAAGACTCGCGGGAAATCAATACTATTGTTTCCTCGATGGATTTTCGGGTTATTTTCAGATTCCCATAGACCCGAAGGACCAAGAAAAGACAACCTTTACTTGCCCATACGGAACGTTTGCCTATCGCCGCATGCCTTTTGGGCTATGCAATGCACCCGGCACGTTTCAACGATGTATGATGGCAATCTTCCATGACATGATTGAAAAAACAATGGAAGTGTTTATGGATGATTTTTCAGTCTTCGGGGATTCTTTCTCTACATGCCTATCCCATTTGGAAAAAATGTTAAAACGGTGTGAAGACACCAATTTGGCCCTAAACTGGGAGAAAAGCCATTTTATGGTAAAAGAAGGCATTGTTCTTGGACACAAAAATAACCTCAAAGTCGGAATGGACTGGGCGGACAGAGCTAAAGTTGACGTTATTGACCAAAAAAAGCTCCCTTACCGAATACTGTCAAGGTGTCCGAAAGTTTCTTGACACCGCCGGTATTTTACTAACATTTCATACAAGACTTCTCAAAAATAGCCCACCCAATGACTCACCTGCTTGAAAAAGAGACTCCATTTTTCTTCTCAAAAGAGTGTATCGAATCCTTTAATACACTTAAAAGAAAATTGACCGAGGCTCAATTTGTTTGCTCAGGACTGCGGACTTTGCAATTCGAACCTCATGTGTGATTGCAAGTGACTTCGCAATTGGTGGCAGTCCAAGGCAACGAAAAAAAACAAGCTATTTCAACCATTCACTATGCCTGCAAAACCATAACCGAAAGCTCAAGCGCATACACTACGACTAAAACGGAATTGCTTGCCGTAGTGTACGCTTTTGAGAAGTTTTGGTCATATCTTGTTTTGTCCAAGAGCATAGTGTATACCGACCATTCTGCTATAAAGTATCTCTTCGCTAAAAAGGATGCTAAGCCAAGACTGATGCCGGATGGATCCTTTTGCTCCAAGATTCGACTGTTATCATCTGAGAAAAAAAAGGAGCAGAGATATCTGGTACACGCCGGATCATCTTTTCTGACTGAGAACACTCATCAAGTTAAATCAAGAACAAGGATAATCACAAAAAAACATATACTCTCGAAACTCTTGGAATTTCGGTTGCTCTTCGTGTTAGATAGTACCCATGCTTTGGAGATTTCCCGAAATTACAATGATGCGTGGGTTTTCATTGTCAAAGGAATGTTCGTCCATAGCAAAGAAAAACCAAGTTTTTCAAAGATGGTCAAACACTACTTCTGGGAAGACCCCTTCTTGTTCAAAATATGTGCGGATCAAGTGATACGGCGGTGTGTGCACGGCAAAATAAGCTATCGACATATCGAACGCTTGCCATTTAATGGACCCACCGGGAGGCATCACAATGCAAAAATTCAACCGCAAAAAAGGTCTTTGATACGGATTCTTTTGGACTACAAATTTATAAACCTTGCACACGTGTTGGTTTAATAAATTACGACTCGTGCCAACGACATGGAATATTTTCACAAAGATGTGGGAGGCCTCAAAAATTCCATCCAAGTTTGTGAAATTTTTGACGTTTAGGCATAGATTCATAGGACCGTTCATCATCAATAAGAACAAATACATAATTGTGGCTGTCGCATTACTATCGAAATGGGTTGAAGCATAGGCGCTCCCCACCACGACGCCCGTGTAGTTTGCAAATTTCTTTCTTAATCTCTCTTCTGCCAGATTTGGTGCCCTGTGCCATCTTCAGTGATCGTTGGAACTCATTTTTGCATATGACCAGTTGCAAATGTCGTGCTTAATTAAGGGAGCTCACATCATCGTCTCTCCACGCGTATCACCCACAGACAAGTGGCTGGTTGAGATATCAAATACGTGGTTTAAAGAATTCTTGAAAGGACATGTGGGCGGGAAAATCATGCCTCTTGGTCGGACAAAAATAGATGACGCTCTTGGGCCTTTCGTTTTACAGCGTACAAAACACCTCATCGGTGTGCCACTCTGTTGTACAAGCTTGTATATGGAAAGGCATGTCATCTGCCGATTGAGTTGGAGCACAAAGCTTACTGGGCCCTTAAACATGCAAACTTTGATCTCAAAACCGCGGGAGACCAACGCAAAGTTCAACTCAATGAATTAAGTGAACTGCGTGATCAAGCCTATGAAAATTCTTTGATTTACAAAGAGAAAACTAAGAGGATTCATGACGCAAAGATCAAAAACCGCGTTTTCAACGTCGGTGATCAAGTTACTCCTTTTACTCAAGATTGAAAAATTTCTCTGGCAAGTGAAGTCCCGCTGGTCAGGACCATTTACCATTGTTCAAGTTTTTCCATATGGCACCGTTGAGTTATCCCAAAACTCCGGGCCAAACTTCAAAGTAAATGGTCATCGTCTGAAGCACTATTTTGGAGGGGATGTCCCTGCTATGGATATCCCGGACCTCCAAACCTTCCCTAAGGACAATTAAATTCAGGGAATTGGGTCAAGCTTAGTGACCCTAAAAACACGCGCTTCGTGGGAGACCCCATGTATCATAGTTTATCCGTTAAAGGTTAGTATGCTGCTTAGTAGTAAGAATAAGTGTTTAGTTGTTGTGAGGAGGCTCGCCTCTTTCCTTTTCCATGTTTTGTGTTTTGTAAGTTGTATTTTTTGTATTGTCCACGGATTCTGTCTCGGATTTTTGAAGATCTCGATGCTCTTTAGCGGTATATTGTCCTGTCGATCACAAGAGCTTCACATCCTCAGCTTCATTTGGGGAATCCAATATCCTAATCTTATCGACTAACGTTTATCTTTAAGCATACTTCATAAACGGCTTAGGATTTACGTAGAAACCCTTCGTAAAAAACATTGAGGACAATGTTTCTTTCTAGTATGGGGGGTGGGATCTTCGATTTGACTGTGCCTGCAGCCGTTGTTTTCACGTATTCCCGTTTTTACCACCAAAATTTCAAAAAAATGAAAATTTTAAAATTTTCAAAAATAAAATAAGTGTTTTGTCACAATTTTGACTTTCCTGCTGGGTAGAATAAGAGTAAATTTTGACTCGATCGAGCGTGTTGAGCTCTAGCTTGTTCCTTAACTTTTAGACTAAGCGTTCGCGAATCTTCACGAAGAACAAGAAATGATAGAGTTAAGTATGAGTGAGATGCTAAACAAGGATTATTTTGAAATCTTAAGAGGATCTGTTATGTAATTTGTCGCACTTTTCTCCCATCAAGCTTTTAACCTTGATTATATAGTGCTACTTTTGGAGATTAATACTCTAAATCATTAATTTTTTATATAGTACTTAGCAAATCTTTAGCCTTAGTTCAAATTTTTATACTTGAATTTTTCAAAAAGAAGTTTCCCTATATCATTTATTATAAAAAAAAACATGATGCAAAAATGCAAAAATATAATTAAATATACTAATGTGGTGCTTGATAAAAAGTTTTGTTGTATCTTGACGGCTCACAAACGTTGTTGCCCAGCCTTCTAAAAGGTCGAGGTTACAATTGCTTAAGATGTTTAATATTAAGTGTAATTAATAAATAGATCATCTTTTTGTTAAATTCAAATATGCTTTGAACTTTGGTATTCTATTTTTATAAGCTATGTATATACGGAAAACCTGAGAGTTTTTGAAACCTAAGGTCTGTGAGTCCCGATACTAGTCTCTGTGAGGTGTCAAAAGCCTGGTCACTTAACCGCAAGGTTGGGATGTGCCGAGACGAAAGTCGCTACATGGGATGATCTCGCCTTCAAACTCATTATTCTCGGGTGGAACGTAGAACATAGAATTTTGCAAAACATTGATCCATGGTTGAAATTCAATTTAGCACATACACCTAAGATATAATAAGTTTCGGGAGTGAAAAGTTTACAAGTTGCAAATATGAATAGTGTTAGCATCTTAACTCATAATTAACGGTGATTTTGTTTTAAGCTTGGTTTGGAATAAATGAAAAGTCGGGAACGATGAATTTATCCTTTTTGGGGCATTTTCGGATCGAAATGCATCTTGTTCTATGATCCCTAAAAGTTATAAAATAACGAAAGTCAAACGTTCTAGTTAGTTGCTTCATATGAAAACTACAAAAAAATGAGAAAAATGAAAAATACAAAAATATGTGTAGGAATAAGTGTATATATTTAAAAATGGTAAAAACGGGGCTTTTCGAAACTTATGAGTCTTTAATTCCCTTGATGAACACTTTGCTACTTTTCAAGATTATTAGTCGAGGGGGATCGAGATTCTTAGTTTCTAAGTGCTTACTTCATAGCATTGCGTGAGGACACGGCAATGTCTTAGTATGGGGGATTTTGGTATGCGTTTAATTACACATACCTTTCACCATTAAAATCGGACTTAAATGACCAAAAACGTACCAAAAATACATTGTATTTGTATGTTTTCATTTATATTGTGCAGGAAACGGATATCCGAGAAAAGGACGAAAAATCAAGCAAAAACGGACAAAACCAAGCACGGAATGGAAAAGCGTGGAAAAGCCAAAGTCAAATCAAAGCCAAAGTCCAAGAAAGACAAAGTCAACGGTCAAAACCAGAGCCGACACCGAGGAATACTTGATGGGCCCACCCGAACCCATCTAATGGGCCGGACAAGCCCATTAGTATATTACATGAAGACTTTAAGCCCAAGTTTAAATAAAAAGGCCCATTTCCTTTTTATTATTATAGCCGGCCCAAACTGCTAAGGCCCATTCCCATTTAACCTTCGTTAGTCCCTTTAGGGACTAACTTTGCAAAACTTCAATATACTTTGAGGGGGCATTTCTGCCATCCCCCAAAGTTGAATCCACCACAAGGGACCTTTATTGCAAGATATACATACACCTTGGAGGGCTTGTTTTGCCAACTCCACAAACCTTTCCCCTGCACCCTCAAACAAACAGACATAAACCCCTTTTTCCCGCCAATGAACAGTTCCCAAGTACTGTTCATTGTCTCCTACCTCTGGCAAACAAACAAAAACTCATTAAAACTATAAACCCCACACCCCACATGGATCAATGAACAAGCTGGCAATCCCGAACCCCTCCATTGGTTCAAAGAAAATGACAAGAAATCAATGGTCAAGATCAATTTGCTTGGGGACTACTCAAAATAGACGGCATAGATGGTGATTATGGCTCACTCACACAACAAACACACAAGCTGAAGTCTCTCTACAAAGAAACACAAGACCTAGAATCTTCCTGGTTCTTGTATAAATAGGGTGTCTTGTAAGCCATTTGGCCATCGAGTTTTTTTTATATGCTTAACCTAGTTTTTATCAGCTTATTGAATCTTTATTGTAATATGTTTTTAAAAGTTAATGAAATTCAAGTTTGTTTTTCTTTAAATCCGTTCTCAAGTTTTAAGTTTCTTTAAATTTCAAAAGTCTTCCATAAGCTCTTCTAAGCTTTTATAACTCATGGTGTTTTGGATAAGCTTTCTCAAATACTTATCTAAGCCTTTAAGTTTTCATTAGTAAGGAATTTGGCATTTTGAGCTTTTGGATGATAAGCAAGAAAAGGAAGTGCTTATGGGTTCAGTAGAATGCTTATTTATAAGCTGGGTAGGTTTTTAGAGCTTATTTAGGTTCTTTAATTCCTGTTTAGAGCAAAGGATCAAGTAAGTTTCCTTTTTCATATTTTGCTTATTACTGTACAAGTGCTTATTAACTGCTAATTTCCTATCTTTTTATGCTTATTCATGTTAGTTTATGCCTGTTTATGCTTCCTTCATGTTTTCATGTCCTTTGTTTTAGTTTTGCTTTGAATCTGTCCTTTATATGCTCTTAAACTGCTTATCTCTTACTTGCTTATTTTTCTGCTTATTTGCCGTTAAATTGTTGCTTATTTATGCTTTGTTATGATGTTTATTGCTTATCTTGCTTAGTTTTTAGTTTAAAAGTGATTTATGTGAATTTCTTAGTTAGTACTGGTAGTGTATTCAGTTAGTACTGGTAGTGTAAATTGTTAGTATTGGTAGTTTATAAGTAATACTATTGGATTAATTTAGCTTGTTTAAGTGCTTATTTTTGATTGAAATCTGCTTGTCAATCAATATACAAGCTACACCCCGGACCTTCCTGATTTATAACCTAAATGGTGTTTTCAAGGGATGGTCAACATTTGCAGATTTAATCTAGTTATTGGCAGAGATTAGGGTTTCTATTGGAAAACTAGGATTTCAGGAGTGCAAGCTTGGGTTTTATATCTAAACAAGGGTTTAGATACTTTAGTTCCTCATCATACATCACTATAAGGTTATCTAAAAACCATAATTCCATTACTTTTATCCATTTTTATGGGTTACATGTTCTATAAACTAAACACCATTAAGGGTTTTAAACAAGTTTAAATGGATAACTTAACTTGTGATTATGATTTTTAACACTTTTTCATATGATATGTGATTGGTAAAATCATGGAATAATGAGATTATAAGTATGATTAACATGTTGGTTATAAGTGAAAAATGTTAAGTATAACTATGATTTAAAAGAAAATTAAGGAAGCGAAGATCGTTTGAATTCATGTGAGAATAAAGCACTAGGGATTGTTTTGGTTCGATTTATTGTAATAGGCTAATTATACTTTATAAAGATAGTACGTCTCATGACGATTCCAAAAAGATAAGAAACTCGAAAAACGGATTAATAACGAAAAAGATACGGTAAAACAAGTTATACGTTAATAAACGGAGTCGTAAAAGAATTTTTATAAAAACTTTATAAAAATTATTCAAACAGCAAGTTGCATTTTTTAACAAAATAAACAAATTTTTAGATTCCAAAAATTATAAAGAACGTAATTTTTCAATTAATAACGAACTATTTATGAGAATATCGTCGAGTTTACGACAATTAAAACTTTATAAAAACTATTTTTATAAAGTAACTGTTCCAAGACAGAATTAAATTATTTTGTAATACCATCCATAAATAGTAGAACTTTTCAATTACTAGAAGGTGCTCAAAAGAATCACAAAAAACGTAGCTATAACGAATAAATATGACGTTACGGTTTTCGATAATAAAAACTATAAAAATAACTTTATAACTGGTGTAAACAGTTAAAACAAGTACTGTTCATCAGAGGGACAAAATATGAAAATGTCAAATTTTGATAACTCTCCTAATACAAAAGCGTAGCATAAGAAACGTCAAAACGTCATAAAACGGCGAAAGTTACTACCAGTTTACTAAAACGTTATTATAAACGTTTTTTACATATTAAACACAATTTCACCAAAACAAATTATATGGTTGATTGAACTATATAGACCTATATGTTGTTATTAATCAAAGTGGATATATTACTAGGGAGTTTCATAATGAGGCCTCTTCGGGGTGGCGTATCGACGAGTTGTTGGATTTACGATTTAAAGTGTCCTAGCTCCTCATACGTCACTACATAACCTCTTAATTATGATAGCCCGAACGATAGTATGATGAGCTATACGACCTATAAATAATCAAAGTGTTTAGTACTTATACGACCTATATTGATTAGGTTGCATTCAATCGTAAGCGTGACGCATTTTCTATTGTGAATACTTGTTGATTACCATTCACTCAAGGTGAGTTCGTAGCCCCTTTTTCTACTACTTGCTTTATTAAATACGGGGGAGATTACATGCTTGATTTCTTTGGACACAAGTGTTTTCAAAACTGTATGCTATTTCCTGATTACATTATTGCCTAAGTTACCGTATTGCCATTTAAGTCCCCTTTTATCATGAACCGTTAAATACCTGCTGGGTATACGCTAGTGTTATGGATAGATCTATCGGGACTGACCATCCCCGTCTAGGCTGTGGTTTCTAGTTGACCATTGACGCATTTAACATTCGAAGAAAATTCGTAGGATGTTTGGCAGCATCTGTATTGAGAAAATTCGTAGGATGTTTTTGTAACATCTGTATCCGTGTTGGGGCACAAACCTCGAGTACTGGTTTGATTACAGTTTATTACGTTAAGGTTCGGTGTCATGAGCTTAGGGCAATAATACAAAGTGTTGGACTATCGAATGTGTTTCATAGTCTACTATTACTTAAATCTTGTGGTCCACGCTATTTCCTGATAAACCTATGAATTCACTCAACAATTTTGTTGACGTTTTAGCATGTTTTAATCTCAGGTGCTGAGGCATAAGCTTGGATGGGAGCCGTGACGGATATCTATTAGAGGGATTCTGATTTCTTAAATTCAATGAAACTTTTGTCTTATAAAATCTTAATGTCTTTTTATCAAAACTATGGGACCTAACGTGAAAACTCTGATCTTTTGTAATGACATTGAATGAATCTTATTTTTAACGTCCATTTAAGGTCGTTTTCTATATCTTGATTTTTGTACTTTGACGTAGCACCCCATTGTTACCTTTCCGCTGCGACCTGATTTTGGGGGTGTTACAGATGGTACCAGAGCCAAGGTTATAGGGAACTGGGTCATTTTCAAAACCTAGTCTATAACCACAAAGTTTAAAGTTAAGGAGGTGGCGTCGGTGGTGAGGGTGGGTCGGCTGAGGTGGTGGCGTGGAGGCGCGTGGTGTTGGGGATCGGGT
This sequence comes from Tanacetum coccineum, assembly GCA_026074375.1. Taxonomy (NCBI): domain Eukaryota; kingdom Viridiplantae; phylum Streptophyta; class Magnoliopsida; order Asterales; family Asteraceae; genus Tanacetum; species Tanacetum coccineum. The sequence goes on from BQNB010076466.1 coordinate 27,617, forward strand.
AGATCGGGTGATGAGGAACGTTTTTAGACTCGGGCGGAAAAGTCGCCGGAAAACTTTTCCGGCGGCGGTGGTGGCCGGCGGCGGTGACCGGAAGGTGGGGGGGGGGGGGGGGGGGGGGGGGGTGCAGGAAATGAGGGAGGGAGAGTTGTATAATATGTGCGTGTGTATATATGAAAAATGAAATGAATAAAATGTATAAAACTTTTTATATATATATAAGTTTAAAACAAAGTGACAATATGGTTAACTAGTTTAGAGGTAAATTTTTGTACAGTTTTTAATCTTAAGTATTTGATAACTATCGGTCGGGACTCGTGTTGAATATGTTAAACGGTCGAATTCAAGACACGAAACTTGGCCATTGTTTCCCAGGTCATTTTTCCCATAAAAATGGAGTAATTCACATGGGACTAATTTTTTCTAAATGTTTTATAAAATTTATTTAAAATCGTTTTATTATTTGTAGTTGTATATTTCGATAAATTTTTGTTGTAAACTGATCTTTTTACTCGAATATTTGCGTCTTTATACCAAACATTACTTTGAAATAAGGCTGATAAACTAATTTATTAAATATTTTTATTTAATAAAAAAATGTTAATTAAATATTATTTAATTATTTTCTTGTCGGTACGCGTTGTTCTTGATTCTAAAATCTTGCGAGGGTATTTAGGTCATTTTCTGCTTGTTTTTGGGTCTCGGGCAAAACTGAAAAGTTGTCATAAATATCGTTTTACATCAAATTGCTTTAGAGTCCGAGTTGTGAAAACGTGATTTAGTGGTTCGTTTTTTTTATACGTCAGCTTAGAAATAACATATATCTTTTCAAGTCGAGTAAGTTAAAAATAACTTTGCACATAAGAGATGTAATAATAAATATGATTTATTATTTAAAATATGTTCCGAAAATTTTACCGGTTACGCGGTAATTGCTTTTATGTGGACAATAACAAGACCAAAGTCAACTAAAAGTCAAGTCAGACCCAAAAAGTAAAAGGGCAAAATAGTCATTTAAAAATTTTAAAAATTGCCAGATGTTACATATCAGCAATGATGCTCACAAACAACTTGATGGACAGACATCCAGAAAGTTTGAGCAAAGCCTTCTTCACTACTGACAAAGCTTGTGATGCTGTGGAAAATGGAATTTCTAGAATGGCTTTAATTGCACCACATAGGGGATTGCAAGAAGGAAAGCAGATATATAAAACATGTTAGAAGACATAAGAGTCTCCTTAATGGAAAGAATGCAAAGAATGAGGGAGAAGCATGTTAAATGGAATGATGTGGGTCTGTAAAGGGTGGGTCTACAAGAGGTGGGTCTACAAGAGGTGGGTCTGTAAAGGGTGGGTCTACAAGGGGAGGGTCTGCAAGTGGTAGTACACCAACAAAGGAAATGTCTGCAAGTTTTAGGACACAACAAGGTGATGGCGTCGGCAAAGTGATTGGCACCAAATAGGGAATGGTGGCTGCTTGTTAGAGGACACCAACATGGGAGGGGTCTTGCAAGGGTGGTCGGTGGACTACCTTCGAAGTGATGTCTCATGTGGGGCGATTCTGTATGTGGAGGTTTTTTGTGTTTAAGACATAAATGGTAAAACAGTGAGGAGTTAGGGGCTAGAGGAGTAGGATCAAAATCTTCTGCATACCACCTGGAATATAGAACAAACTAGGATTTTGGGATGAGTTGGGATCCAACTTGTTGAAGAGCCAAGTTGGGAGGTCGTAAGATCTATTCTTTGTTATTATTTTTGTTTAGTAAATATATTTTATTTAATCATGATATTGAAGCTAATTTTGTAAGGTACACCAGAATGTTCAAGGTATATCAGTACCTACATGGCCATATAAAGGTACTCCAGCTGATTTGTTGACCCAAAACCAAGCTGATGAAATTCCAAACACTAGTTCCCAACCAATGCCTGATATTGCAGAACCTGAACCTGAAGAAGTTGAACCTGAACAAGCTGAACCTGAACAAGCTGAACCTGAACAAGCTGAACCTGAACAAGCTGAACCTGAAGATGTAGAACATGAACAACTAGTGATAAGGAGGAGGAACCCAGTGATAAAGAGGAGAGAGTCAGAAATGATCAAGCAAATTCTTTTCAAGAAACCACCACCACCTGGTCCAGGGTTAACACCTGATGATGCTATGGTCTTAGAATAGTTCTTAGTATAACATGAAAATGGCTTGCCAAATGTATTAGGCAATTTTGTATATCTGCCATTATTGTCTTATGTCAGTGGTATATTTACCATTAGAACTTCTCTCTTTAGGATGTAACTTACTAATTAACTCTGTTAACATTGTCCTATTTTGCTTCATATGGACAGCTTTATGTAATGAATGGTGAATCCATGTATGTATGGATCATGTTTATATTATCATGTGTTGAATCTGTGTTTTAGTGTTTTTGACAGTAAAGTGGAAAAAGGACAAACATTACAATAACATAACTTCATTAGAAAATACATAATTTTTTACAAACAAGATTGCCAACAAACCTAAATAACTGTTAATGGCTAAACAACTGATAATGGCCTAAACCTAAACAAACAAACACTTCCTAAATAACCAAAACACATCATCACTACACCAACAAACCTAGAAAAACCTAGACACAATAATGGCCAACAACAACACAATCAACAACTTATTGTAGAAGACATTCCTTGAGTTTTGATTGTTCAACTGAATAATCTCATTTTGTGCATTTATCAAATTGAAATGAGGCTCATACATCCGTGCTTGATACCATCGATTTGGTAGCTCAACATCAACCCACCTAAAAAAGTTGCAATTTATAGTGGGATCCATGTAATTGGGGCAACCAAGAAATCTTTGAGCGGGGTTGTTTTGTGTCCAAGACGTTCGACACCTTGCTAACTCACCACACCCGCAAAGAGAAGCCATTGATGTATGAGATCTTTGGATGATGAATGAGATATTTATATTTGGGGGAAAAGGGTTTTCAAACCCTAATTCTTGAGATGTAAATATGTGTTGGGAAAGTGAAGTGGGTGAGTGGTGTTAAATAGTTGAATAGTCAAATGCTGAGGTGTAATGCCTCCATCTGACGTGGACACCATTTATTTCCTTCTAGCCGGTAACCCATCCAAGTAGTAACTGGAATAACAAGTTTTAGAAAGTTTAGTAACATATTAAATAAACCCGTATACATTAGTAACTTGGATGAACGAAATGAAAGTTGAGTAACTTAGGCGAACTTTTTGAGAAAGTATAGTAACTCCTTTGTATATTAACCCTTTAATTAAGTAGTCGGGCCGGGTATACATTAGCGCATTTATGGCGGGTTGCATTAAATGATTTTTTGACCCGAGGGTTATGGATCGGGCGGGTGCATTAAACTCTTTAACCCGGTATCCAGGTTTTTGTAAGGTTTTACAATTAGTTTGCCTTAGAGAAAAATAAAGAATGTGAGTTATATATTGCATTTGCTTCAAACTATGAAATAATGCATGTTCAAAGTGTCTCTTCGTAACATGAACTGACGAGTGACGACGTTTCCGT
>BQNB010076467.1:0-31151 GCA_026074375.1 Tanacetum coccineum
ACCATTGCCTTTTGGCTTAGTTTACAAACACAATATACAACCACTTGAAAATAAGATTATGTTCTTAGTGAAGGCGACAACGATTATTATATGCATTTATATTTTTTATGATCATAATTTACTTACGCACGTATCTTAGCGGGGCAACCAGACTGGTAATGTGGTTGCAGCCATGGTGTGTGTGGTTCCGTTTCTATATTTGCAGATCTAAGCCTCATTGTTAGATATTAGAAAAAGACTCGGTCACCCCGTGTATTTTACTGTTTTATATAGCTCGTAGTTTAATAGTTAATAGTACGTTTTTCGGTTTCAAGTCGGGTTCAAATACCCGGTATATTGTAAGTACTATATATAGTCTCTTCCAACTTTGGAAGAGACAAGCTAGTCATAATTCATTTTACAAAAGAAAACACTTTCTCTCTCTAGAATTTCTCTCTCAAGTGTTTCTCTCTCTAGAAACTAGCCCGATCCAAGAATCGACCCCGTGTTATGATATATGATATACCACAGTCCAGATTATACTCTGGTATCTGGACTCTGGATGTTCGAAACACATGATAGGGAATCTCTCTTAGCTCATGAACTTTGTCAGTAAATTTCTAGGTACTGTTAGATTTGGGAACGACCAAATTGCAAGGATTATGGGTGACTTTTAGCTGGGAAATGTTGTTATTTCAAGGGTATACTACGTTGAGGGGCTTGGACATCACTTATTTTCTGTTGGTCAATTTTGTGATGCGGATCTTGAAGTTGCATTTCGGAAAAACACTTGCTTTATTCGAAATTTGGAAGGTGTTGATCTACTTTCAGGGTCCCGAGACACAAATTTGTACACAATTTCTCTTGATGACATGCTTAAATCATCTTCGATCTGTCTTCTATCTAAAGCGTCAAAGACTAAGAGCTGGTTATGGCACCGTCGATTATCTCATCTCAACTTCGGTACTTTGAACAAGCCAGCTAAAGACGGTCTTGCACGAGGAATTCCTAGGCTTAAATTTCAGAAAAATCATTTGTGTTCAGCATGTGCATTAGGGAAAAGCAAAAAATCCTCTCATCTACTCAAAGCTGAAGACACTAACCAAGAGAAACTATATCTTTTGCATATGGATTTGTGTGGCCCGATGCGTATGGCTAGTACTAACGGGAAAAGGTATATCTTAGTGATAGTCGACGATTACTCAAGATTTACCTGGGTTAGATTTTTGAAGACAAAAGATGAAGCTCCTGCGGCCATCATCAAATGTATTAAAAACATTCAAGTTCATTTAAAAGCCACAGTCTGGAATGTTCGAACAGATAATGGAACCGAATTTGTCAATCAGACACTTCGTGAATGGTATAAAAATGTTGGCATCACGCATCAAACTTCTGTAGCTCGCACTCCTTAGCAGAACTGTGTTGTCGAAAGGCGAAATCGGACTCTTGTAGAAGCTGTTTGAACTATGCTGATATTTTCTAAAGCTCCATTATTTCTCTGGGCTGAAGCTATCAATACTGCTTGTTACACCCAAAATCGTTCTTTGATACGCCTTCGATACAACAAAACTCTATACGAGCTTATGCAAGACAAGAAACCGAACTTATCATTCTTTCATGTCTTTGGTTCACTTTATTATCCTACCAATGACCATGAGGATCTGGGTAAATTTGATGCAAAAGCAGACATTGGGATTTTTGTTGGTTACGCACCTGCAAAGAAAGCGTTCAGAATCTACAATAGAAGGAGCTGGATAATTACTGAAACAATTCATGTAACGTTCGATGAACTAATAGCAATGGCTTTTGAACAATCCAGTTTAGGACCCGAGCTTCAAGGAATGACTCCTGCTACATCCAGTACAGGACTCGTTTCAAAACCTATTTCTCAATAACCTTGTATTCCACCAATAAGAGATGATTGGGATCGTTTGTTTCAACCAATGTTCGATGAATACTATAATCCTCCAACAATTACTGTCTCTCCAGTTCAAGAAGCTGCTGCTCCAAGAGCTGAAGTATTAGCTAGTTCTCTTGTGTCAACTTCCATTGACCAGGATGATCCATCAACAAGTATTCCCTCATCACAAGAACATGAACATTCTCCAATCATTTCTCAAGGTTTTTAAGAATCACCTAAAACACCAACATTTCATAATGATCCACTTAATGAATCTCCTCAGGAAGACTCAACTTCTCAAGGATCATCATTTAATGTAAGACAAATCCACACTTCATTTGAACACCTTGGTAGATGGACTAAGGATCATCCAATAGCAAATGTAATCAGAGATCCTTCTCACTCTGTATCTACGAGAAAGCAACTCGAAACTGATGCTATGTGGTGTTATTTTGATGCCTTCCTAACTTCTGTCGAACCTAAGAACTTCAAACAAGCAATAACCGAACCATCATGGATCGATGCAATGCAAGAAGAAATTCATGAATTTGAAAGACTAGAAGTTTGGGAATTGGTGCCATGTCCAGATAACGTGTTCTTGATCAAGCTTAAATGGATTTATAAAGTCAAGACAGATGAATTTGGCGAGGTACTAAAGAATAAGGCTAGGATCGTTGCTCAAGGATTTAGGCAAGAAAAAGGAATTAACTTCGAGGAATCATTTACACCGGTTGCTAGAATAGAGGCCATTCGTATCTTCGTAGCTAATGCCGCTCACAAGAATATGACAATCTACTAAATGGACGTCAAAACGGCTTTCTTGAATGGCGAGCTCAAAGAAGAGGTCTATGTTTCACAACCAGAAGGATTTGTTGATCAGGACAACCCATCGCATGTGTACAAACTCAAAAAGGCTCTTTACGGTCTAAAACAAGCACCACGTGCATGGTATGATATGCTGTTAAGCTTCCTCATCTCTCAACAATTCTCCAAATGTGTAGTTGATCCAACACTCTTCACACGGCATTCTGGAAATGACATATTACTGGTACAAATTTATGTTGATGATATAAATTTGCATCATCTAATACTGTCATGTGTAATGAGTTTGCTAGTCAAATGTCCAATAAGTTCAAGATGTCGATGATGGGGCAAATGTCATTCTTTTGAGCTGGCTTATATGTTATATGATTAGTCGTTCTAGTTTGCATTGTTTGTATATATTGATTGTATGATTATCTCTCATTACATTTGAGCTTGCTTATATGTGAAACATAAATGTCAACCTTGTCATGTATTTTCCTTCGCTTGTATGTCAATTTTGATTCTTAAAAGAAACAATATAGTTTCAAAAGGGGTGTTTGGGTTAACTCATAATTTTGTCAAAAATGTTTTTTTTAAAGTTTCGGTATCTCTCATTAGTAAAATTAATGACTTGATGTGTGATGTGCTATATGACTACTTATTTTCCTTGTTTACATCTTATCTTTGCGTCTTGTTTGTTTATGGATCATAAGTGTCTTCTTTGGCATATTTGCTCATTTGTTTGTCATCTTTATGTTTTTGCACAATAGGGCTTATGCTACGTCTTGTGCTCCTCATATAGACATATATATATATATATCTTTGTTTGCATATGATATATCAAAATCATAGATCATCTCAATTACTTAGTAAAACCTTGAGAAGAAGACTAGGTATACTAGATAAGTGTTTTGACAAATATCGTCATAAAAATTGTACACATTAAAGTGAGATTGGCAACTTGATTGTTTCATCCGAAATACTTAAGTAAAGATGAAGTGTAGTGATGTCTTGTTGTAGCTTTAATTTTTTTTTCAAAGCGGGTCAAAGTAATAAGTTATTGTTTTGGTTAAAATGGGTCAAAACTAGTGTTTGGAAAAAACCCATAAAGAAAGGTTCCACGGTTCAATTAGACCAAGTGTGGTATTTGATATTGAAGTATCTATTATGAGAACAAATTCAGAAAGTTTTGATGCTATGAAGTCGATTCGTCAAGTAATCCATAAATAAAATCGGGACAACAAGTTTTGTGAAAAATTGGTCATTTTGGGGATATTTCCATTTAAAATCAACCTATTGGAGTTAGAACTTCTGCCACCCGCCATGTTAAAGGACAAATTGAGCATAGATAGTTCTCAATTGTATGATTTGATAGTTTCTAAAAAAATAACAAAATTGTCACTTTTGAGTTGGATGCAAGGCGTTTTCGCCAAAAGTTTGAAATATTTTTTGTTCTTGTTGCAAAATGAAGCATACAAAAGCACTCAATAACAATTACAACGACATTTTTGATGTTGATCACTTCATCCTTGTCGAATCCTCTATACCATTAGTTCATTATCTTTGTTCTCCATCTACCAAAACCATTAATGCTACAGTATTCCAACTAGTTGAAAATAATGATCTTTTCCTTCTGGTTCGTCTATCATGACCTCTTGCTTTGCAAAAATAAATAATGTGTTGATTATATGTTCTTGATTGATCTTTTGCTTGTCATTATCTTAGTGATTTGATACTATTCGATTAATTGAAAAAAGTGTAAATCCTGTTAGAGGAAAGGTTTTGTTTTTCCTTTTTTATAATTTTTAATGCATGTACTCATGTTACTAAATGTTAAGCATAAAAACAGACTTACAAGAAGTTTCCTTAGAAGTAATTTTGTCTCGTATATGATGTCTCATATGATCTCGTAATTTGTCATTTTGATACATGATAATTTTGATATGGATATGTTAGCCTTAATTATATTAAGTCAAACAAGAATGTTATCGGTCTTATAAAGTCAAACTAGGTCTTGTATTGTAATAGGCTAGTCGGGTTCAATGGGCTTGGATTGTTGTAACGACCCACTCCGGAAAGGAGGCCGAAACGTCATAATCATGGCGTCATATCAAAGCATAATAAAGGCATAAAGTCATAAATGATAACATAGGACAAGGTGGAAAGCCGGAATCAACATCGCTTCCCATTATGAGATCAATCATGAAAAAAACACGTAAAAGGATCTAAAGGACGAAAACATGAGTCCATGATAGTCTAGCCTTCAAAATGTCCTGCTCAATAAAGAAAGAACTAAAAGGTCACTTCCAAGACCCACACTCTCTCATTGCCCAATCTCCCTCTAGGATACCTGCGTATAAGAAAGAGAAAGAAATACGGCTGAGCATAACCTCAGATGAAACGGATATAATACCAAAGTAAGTAAATAAGTATGAAACCTGGATAATAAGTAAAAAGCTGCGGAATAGAACATAATTGTTCATGAGGAAACCTGGAGCATACACGTCATGAAGTAATAGGAAATAACAGGTATAAGCATGGTAATAGAAGTAAAGATGTCATGACTATATCATGGATATTATAGACATAAATAATAAGGAATGCCCCCTGAGCTCATAATAATCATTACATGTCATAATAATAATATCGCTGGAACAAACAAAACATGCATATAATAAGGGGCTGCTTCACCATATTAATAGAGGGTTGACCCTCTTATAATACTATGTGGTGAGTGATTCAAGCTCCAATTGATGGGATGTAGTAGCTCACACTAACAATTCCAACCATGAACGTGTAAACATGTATAAACTAGTATGCACCCATACCCCCCGAATAATAATATAGGCCAAACCTAAATATAATCTCGTAACATGAAAAGGGAACGCCCTCGTGTGTACCATTCCGTATTTAAGTTCACTATTTACACCGAGCTTTATATCTATTTATCATTTTTAAGAAGTCGAGTTATTAAATTTTAACGTTTCGGCTGCCGTTTAGTAAAGAAATTCCTCGTTTTTTAGCTTTGCGTGAGCCCCGTTATAAATTAAAATCTATTCCGTACTTCGCAACCGTAAGTGAGTTTATTAATGCCAAATATTCCCCAATAATTATAATTCTCATCATTTTCATTTTCATTGTGTTTCGCGTTTACGAATTTTCTTGCTAAAACTCGCGTTTCTACCCTTAAACCTTACTTTTTTTTATAACCTTACATTACACTTTAATAAAACATATTAACTAAAAATCAAAAAAAAATTATAATTTTTCCCTCCCCCCAAGACCCTAAAACCGGATTTACCCTTTCCCACACTCCACCATACTACATTTTCCCATAAAACCTTCATCATTCTATCTCATTTCTCCATAACATGCAAAATAACCATCCAACTTCAAAAAATTTTCTCTCCTCTTCTTGAACACCTTGGCTGCCGAAATTCTACACCTCACCACCACCATCTCACAAAATTTTTAATCCCCTTTTAGGCATCTTAACACCATCCTTTTGCCTCTTGCAAAGTTTGGTGTAGTTTCTTGAAGATTTGAAGGTGTTTAGGACTAGTTTTCTTGGAGTTTATTGAAGATTTTGATTGGGTTTTGAATAGAAGAGTATTATCCTAATTAGAAGAAGGTTATAAGGTTGTTATTATTGGGGTACCTTAGTTCGAATTCAGCAAACACAAGAAGGAGGGTATTCTTGTTTGATTCCTAGTCTCAATCTCTCTTTTAGTAAGCCCTAATTTTCTTTATTTGTCTTATCTTTTTATTTACTTGTTTTCTTTAATTTATAAGCCATGCAAATGGATGTTAGATTCTGAAAATATTAAGTTTTTATGTTTACTAATGTGTCTAATCATTAGTTATGGCATTGTGTTAAATTTTTAAGAGAATAAAATGATGTTTGGATTGGATTATAATAGGGTTATGAAACCTGATTTTTACATCAGTATGCAAAACATATGGATTACGCACTATTTATGGTAATAGGGTACCTGGTTAACATTTCATAATGATGTTTGGGTATGTGTCCTAAGGTATATGTGGTTAATTGTGATAGAGCCCGTATCTCCTCCGGGATGATCTAGAGACGGCAATTTACTAAAACTATTCAATTTTTGCACTCAGTTGGGAAACGGGGTATAACCCCATAATCTTTGCACTAACTTTCTGAATAAAAAGTTGTTCCCTGTAAGGACACCTTATAGCTACCCTCCTCCAAGTGGCCTCCACGTTTTATAACATGTATAGGATGTTTTTTGATATTATGTCATTTTCGTGAGTGGAAATATTCAGAAAATAAACTGTTATGAACATAGAAGGGTAAAATGTTATTGTTCACAACAGGAGGATCATTGACCCCCTGGACAGTGAGGCCTGGATTTTTGAAAAGTAGACTCAAAATGATTTCTGGAGGTGAAAGCCTCATACTCGTATGAATTACGGATTTTGAGTTATGATTCAACAAAGTTGAAAGATTTCAGAAATGTGTAAATAAAAGTTACTAGACGTAAAACCAAAACGGGTAATTTTGTGTGAGTTGACGGGTAAAGAGTAAAGTAAAAACATGGTATGAATGACATATTCATACAGATTGGGACACTTGAATTTAGGTAAAATTGGTCAATAAAAACTTGAATGCAATGCCATGCTAGATCGGACATAAGTAAAACTTTTATAAATTCAGATTTTGAATTCATTTCTTTCGCGTAAGTATAATTGTTTTTTCTAAGTCGCAGCCTTTTATTTAGTCGCTCTCAGAGGATATTGTCTTACTATCAGCTCTTATACTACTGATATTACCGTTCGCTCAAAGTGAGTTAATAGCCCAAACATTTTCTCTTTTTAATGGTTTTCGTTTCTTAAAACTATATTTGAGGGTGAGAAGACATGCTATGTTTTACCGAATAACTTATAGGATACTACTACATAAGCGTTAACAAGAATGGTTTTTAACTAAAGCTTTTAGCTTATTCTCCCACATTGAATTCTAATTACATGTTTGATACATGCTTGTTTTAAACCGAATAACTTATCGGTTTTATACTACTAACATGAAGCGTTACATGATTGTTTTTACCTAAAGCTTTTTTGTGCTTATCTACACATGATTTCTAATACATGTTTAATACAATAGCTTGTTTACCGAATAACTTATCGGGTTTCTGAGTCTACATAAGCGTCTCACATGACTGTTTTTTTAATAAAGCTTATTGCTTATCTACCACATGATTTCTAATAGGACCATGTATGTACAGTGCTTGTTTAATAAACTGACACAAGGAAAACTTTATTGTAAACGCATGGAACCCCAAATATAGGTCAATTAACTGAGTATTTATTGGTGCCCAACCCCACATCATGAACTTTTTAATTTCCTATAATGGGGAGAGCGCTAGTACAAATAAATATATCTATTGGTTTGACAAAGCCCTGTCACGGGGGTCTTAATCGATTCCTTTCTGAAGCACTGCCCTTCAAACGTACAATGTTGTATTTTAGAATTTAGGTATAAGCAATAATACTTCTATTATGGGGCAACATGAATTACATACAAGATATGGTTAACGTCAAGGGCTTCGGTGTCTATGAGCTCAATGCAATCAAGATTTATAATACATTGGCATTCGTTGCAATTATATCTGTTGAATAAATACTTTGAATTACTGTCGCTAAGCTGGGCTGATCTTAAACCTTGTGGTCCATTACTGAACATTACTTGATTTATTGAATCACTACTTGGATTTCGGAAAGAATACTTTGAAATATTGTAACGCTACTTTTCTTACTGAAATATTCTTAAAATATTACAAAACTGTCTTTTTCCTTAAACACTATGAATTCCACCAAACAGTTATTGTTGACTTTTTTGCATGTATTTTCCAAGTTATATCTTGGTAGATGGATGGGGAGCATTCGATACGCGTGGATAGCAAAAATTTAAGAGACTAGGTTTTCCTTCACATCGATAATTGTTATCCTTATACTGTATACAAAAACTGAGTCACAATTGAAATCTTGCAACCAGTTAAATCATAAATTATTGGGACCTGATTTTACTCTGATATTTAAATCGAATGTGACATTTTATTAAATAAACGTCCCTTTTGAGGTCGTTTACTGTAACTTGTACTTATTACTATGAAGAGACCGCCCAAGTGGTAATTCCGGCTGCGTTTGTATTTTATGGGGTGTCACACAGGCGTGTAAATCCACTCTCAACGCGAAAGAGTGCGTTGACAGACAAGTGCCTCATGAGTCACGGTCATGGTAACCCCAGGACTAGTGTGTTAAGTCATGTAAATCAGGTCATGCGTCATATATAGCTCGGGCAATAGAATAAGTCTTGAAACAAACATGGTAAAAGGATCATGGGCAAAAGACATAAAAATGGGGAAAGCATCGCATTCTGGGGATGAATCATGAAAAGAAAGAATGTCCTTACGTGAAAGGCGACGTAATAACCGTACCTTATGTTCCAACAGTAACAGAAAGAAAATGGATAGAGAAGATGGAAGCTACCCTGCATAAGCGATCTACATTTAAAGGACATACTATAGTTTACTCGTTCAATAGGATTAAGGTTACTTCCATTTTTTTGTCAACTATTTACTATTTTTAGTATAACTTTCTATTGTGGGTTTTAGTAGCCTTTTATAATTAGAAATGAGATTTCTTGATTAGTACGTTCCATGATTAACATATTTCATGATTAGTAATGTTTCAAGGATTAGCTATCCTTCTGTTATATGTGTACTATTCTAAAATACAGCTTCCTAATTATAGTAAGTTTTCCAAAAATAGACTTTCCTTAATGACCTTCCATAAATGATACTTTCCTGATTTAATAATTTTCCATAATTAAACACATCCAAAAATAACTTTCTAAAAATAGCCGGTTTCTGATCTAGTATTAAGTTTCCATAACTAGCCAGGGTTTCTATAAATAGCAGTTCCATACATAGAAGTTTCTATAATTACAGTTTCTATTTCTGTATTTACAATCCAAATCCTCTTGATCTTACATAAATTTTGCCCTGGTAAATAGTCTTTTAGTTTATTAATATAATAACACATGAAATTTAATTATCCTTTTGCAAAACATCCCTTATCTATTCCAAATATGTTATTTTCATACGAAATACTTTAATTACTGATCATCTACCTTGTACTTGTTTTGATATTTTACACCTTGTAGTCCCTCATTTTAATTACCAATACGAATTATATATATATTATATTTAATTAATCATGTTTAACCCATAATAATTATCAAATGGATAATTATCAAATGACATTTATACCCTTCCACTTATTTTTCTCAGAATCTATACATTATATTAACATGCCAAATCAGCCCCAAAGTTTCAGAATTTACAAAACAAGTCCTTATACTTTTAAATAGCAAATCGGGTAACAATTAAATCACTAAAACCCTAATTGAATTTTCCCCCAATAATTACACAATTTTTATACATTCATTAGCATGTATTGGACCTGGGAAAAATATAAAAACCCTAACCCTAATTCGTTTTTCAATTATTTCTTCCTTTTTCTCTTTATTTCACAATTCGGCAAAACCATGAAATCCCAAATAATTATTTCGAGTTCCTCTAAAAATTATTTAGCATTTTATCTGACTTATACATGATATATACAAGCTGAGAAAAATATAAAATCGTTGGTAACAATTATTTAAATGCCGATTTCATTTCTTGCTAAAAATTAGGGTTTAGAACATGATTAACCTAAATCGACCCCTAGATCATGCATAATAATTTTTCTCATGAACATACTGAATTAACATGATGAAACTTGAGTTATAAAAATACCTTTGACAATTGTTGATGATTTTATGAATTTATGAAGGATTTTCGAGTCAATTGAGTACCATAAATCAAACCACACCTTAACCCAATGAACCAGCAATTTTCCTAGCTTCCCTTGATCTCCAAGAACCCTAGAAAAATCGTTCCTTGCCTTGGAAAAATCTTATGTGCCGCCTAATGATTTATTAGGGTTCGGAAATTGGTTTAAAATAAATTTACAAATGAAAAATGTATATAAAAGATATACTCAAGAAAAATGCCGAGATTTTGGGCTTTGAATGGACTAATATCTGATTTTTATTATTAAAAAAAATTATCTTAATATTATCCTTGATTTAATGTATTTAAATTAATTGTATAAGTATATAAATACATAATTTCGGCTTAATAAATACATATATATAATATTTATTATTTTTCTTGCATAATATAAGATATTATAATCTTATAAAAATTTCATACTTGTCACATGATGTACTTTATAATTTATAACACTTGATTGAATTTTATTCATGCTTTTATTAAATTTTCTGACATTAGGGGCATTTTGGTAATTTTGCACTTGTTCTGATTTTAGGGTTTTACAACTTCTTCCCCTCTTAAAAGAATAATTCGTCCTCGAATTAGAAACATGATACGACTGAAAAGAACATACCAGATCATGGAAGAAAATGAGGATAAGAAGTCCGTATAGACTCCTCGGTCTCCCAAGTGGCTTCCCGCTCGGGATGATTCCTCCAAAGAATTTTGACAAAAGGGATCGTCTTGTTCCTCATGACTCTGTCCTGACGGTCTAGAATAGACTCAGGCTCTTCCGTATAAGATAAATCCTCACGGATCTGATCGAATGGATAAGAGACAACGTGAAGAGGATGATACTTGTAACCTCTGAGTAATGATACATGAAACACATTGTGAACATGAGATAGCTGAGGAGGTAACGCCAAACGATAGGAAACCTCACCAACGCGATCAAGAATCTCAAACGGTCCTATGAAACGAGGACTAAGCTTGCCCTTGATACCAAAACGCCTGACTCCACGTGTAGGTGATACTTTCAAGAAAACATGTTCACCCGGCTGGAACTCTAACGCTCTGCGATGTCTGTCGGCGTAACTCTTCTGACGAGTCTGAGCTTCCTTAAGCTTTTCCCTGGCGACGGCGACCTTTTCATTAGTCACCTCAATCATCTCCGGACCCTCAAGAATACGTTCACCGACCTGATCCCAACAAATAGGAGCACGACATTTCCTACCATACAACATCTCGAAAGGAGCGCATTTAATGCTCGCATGCCAACTGTTATTGTAGGCAAACTCCACTAGACATATATAGTCATCCCAATTTCCTGCCCATTCTAAAGCACATGAACGTAACATATCCTCTAATGTTTGAATCGTACGCTCCGACTGTCCGTCGGTCTCAGGATGAAAAGCTGTACTAAACTTGAGCCTGGTTCCCCAAGCTTTCTGTAAACCTTTCCAGAAACGAGACGTGAAACGTGGATCTCTATCTGACACGATCGCTGATGGAGTACCGTGTAATCGAACAATTTCTTGTTGGAACATTTCTGCTAATTTACTAACGGGGTAATCCTTACGGATAGGAAGAAAATGTGCCGATTTAGTCAAGCGATCTACAACAACCCAGATAGCATCGTGCTTCCTCTGAGTCCGTGGTAACCCGGTAACAAAATCCATGGATATTTCGTCCCACTTCCAAACAGGAATCTCTAACGGTTGCAATAGCCCACTTGCACGTTGGTGTTCAATCTTAACCTGCTGACATGTTAAACACTTTGACACAAACGTAGCCACATCGCGCTTCATACCACTCCACCAAAAGTGTTGCTTGAGATCGTGGGTACATCTTCGTCGAACTGGATGGATTGAAAATGGAGAACTATGGGTGGCCTCAGTCATCAAGCTTTCTTCGAAGTTGGCAGGATCCTCTGGTACGCAAAATTAGTACCCTTCCATAAACTGCCATCGTCATCAACACGAAAATCAGTCTTGCTTATCAATATTCTGAAATAATGCCCAATTTCACCGTCATCCTCTGACTGCCTTAATCTGAGAAATTAGGTTAGGCTCAACCCTCAGACCTAGCACAGAATCCATTCAGTCCAGCGAACAGCATACTTCGATATCCAAACGCTCAAGTCACAAATAATCTCATCTTCCACCTTGATGCCAGCTATCAGTCCCCCGACTTCCTACTCAAAGCATCAGCACTACATTCGCTTTAAACCCACAAACCCCCCGGATGGTATTTTTTCTGAATGTGGTGTCATAATCCTTTAGTAACTCCCAACCAACTCTCTGTCGCATATCAATTCTCGATGAGTGAAACTTATTTGAGACTCTTATATCGGTAAAAATATCACAAGATTTTCACCATAAAAGTAAGTGTCTCCAATTTTAGCAGCGAAGACAACGGCTGCTAAACACCGAATCAGAGTAGGATATTCACCTCATATGGCTTTTAGTTGTCAGTGAGGATAGGCAATCCACTTTCCCATTCTGCATGAGTACACCCCAAGACCCTTCTTAGAAGAATCACTTAAATCTGAAATCCACCTGAACCAATGGACGAGTAAGAAAAAGGCCGCGGAAACCAAACATTGCTTAAGCTCTTCAAAGCTCTTTTCTCCGCTCTACATTCATACAAACTTCTCACCTTTTCGCATAAAGCATGGTAAGGGTAAGGCTAATCGGAGAAACCCTCTACGAAATCTGCGGTATTAACCTGCTAATCCAGGAAGAGAAACTGCCGTAAACTTCGGTCACAGACGTGGTCTTGGCCATTAGGTGATAGCTCAACCTTCGCCGGATCCAAGTAAATCCTTCCCTTGCTGAAACATGTGAACCCAAAATGCCACCTTTACTCAACCAGAAATTCGCACTTAGAAAACTGGCAATAATTTCTTTCTCCGTCGTAAAATCTGTAGAACATACGGAGATTGCTCCTCGGGTTCTTCTTTATACTTCGAGAAAACCAGAATATCATCAATGAATACATGACGAACTTGTTCTAATAATTCATGAAAAACTTCGGTTACACAAGTCCCATAAATACAGCTGGAGCATGCACGAGAACCAAAAGGCATAACCAAAATTCATATGACATAACGTGTGCGAAAAGCAGTCCTTGGAAATGTCCTGCTCTTACTCACCGCAACTGATGGTAACCAAGATCGTAAATCAATCTTGGAAAAATGTTTAGCAACCTGAAGCTGATCAAATTAAATCATCGATTACTTGGAAGGGGATAACGATTAAGAATTGTGATGCTTGGTTCAAATACACGGTAGTCAATACATAATCTCATGCTACCGTCCTTCTTCTTATTGACAAACAGAACCGGTGCACCCCATGGGCGATACACTTGGCGAATAAAACCTCGCTCCAACAACTCCTGTTAACTGATCCTTTAAACTCTTTTAACACCTCAATCGGTGGCCATTCGATAAGGAGCTTTGGAGATTGGCTTCAGCTCCCGGGAAATATGCTCATGATAAACTCAAACATCGTGAATAGAGGTATGTTCCTGGAAGTTCTTCCGGAAAACGTCCTGACAATTCGGAAACAATCGCTGCTCATGAATAGAAAAACTCCAGAAGTCGTGTCATGAATGGTAGCCAGAAAACCTTCACAGCCATGCGATAGTAAGGTACGTGCTTTAAAAGCGGAAATGAATCTCATAGATTTCCCGTAAGGAACCATGATAACTAAAATCATAGCATGAACTCTCGCCGACTATACCACACGGGAATGACAGTCAATCAAAGCACGTGCTGCTAACCAGTCTATACCCAGACTTAAGGTCCAAAATCACACATTTCCAGGAAAGTCATTAACTACCAATCTTGTCATCAAACTGTAGAGGAGATCTCTATAACAGGTAAACGTGCGAGTCTTTCATGGGCGGTGGTATAACATAATACATGAACAAGTAAATAGGTGCATAGTAAAACATGAAGCAAACTTGTAGATATCACAGAATGTGTCGCACCCGTATGCAAAAAAACAAATACTGCACGCCGAAATAACTAATGCACCCGTGATGGTACCTGAAGTAATTGGCGGCCTATCCTGAGTAAGTGCAACAACAACTCTCCACCACAGCGCGAAACCACAGGACCCACGGCCAACCACCACAAACAAACCAGCACCCCACTCAAAAAACACAACCCCACCGCCAATCCCTAATGCCTCACACATGCACAGAGAACGCAATCCTCTCTAATACGAACACCAATGACCAAAGCACAGTGATATCTCTATTACTAAAATCGACAGTTCCAAAGAAACCGCTTGCGAAGAGACCAGCTGGCCACATTTGAAGCAAGTACCCCACAGCACGACGACACTCTCTCTGGGTGTCTACGTCCACATTGTGGCAAACGGGTGAGTATAACCCTCAGAGGGTACCCTGGACTGCTGGGAACCCGAGTTGGTAGATCGGTGGGATTGCTGACCTCTGTTCCTTTGGTCGCGTCCAGCACCAGAATTCCTGTTACCATGTCGTGATGTTAGATTCATATCATATAGCAGATAAAGACGATAACGATTTAGATTTGACCTGTTGTTGTCACGAGAGTACTTGTTGTTATTGTTGTTACGGTAGTTACCACCACCGCCCTGCCTGTCAGATCCCTGACGGTCATTTTTCTTTTCTTTTTCTGATGCGGTGACTCCGATAATTATTCTGCTGAGTGTCCGACTGATATCGGTCTCCACTCTTATGCCTGGAGAATAGTTGAACGGTACATATTATAAGGATAAGGAGGTAAAACATAAAACAAGGTCGTAAAGATTTGATTACTGAAGGTTTACCTCTTGTCTGAACGTTCGGACCTATCATAGTCATCCCTGTCACGAAGGATTTCTAAGTTGCGTGCAGCATCCGCAACCTGAGCAACATCCGTAAACTGTATACACATGACATGGTCGAGGATTGACTTATGAAGACCCCAACGAAAATCTTCGCACTGTTCTCTCCTCAGTACCCGACAGCTACAAGAAAACTAGCTAGGCGGAGGAACGCTGCACTGGGTACTCAGTACTATTTTCACTCGCCCTTTGGCGGATGGAATGGTACTCCCTCTTCAAGCGCTCTTGCTTGGCTCGAGGGAAAAACTGAAGAAAGAACATCTCTTTGAAAACTGCCCAAGTCAAAGTAAGGACCCACACATCTCCTCCTTTGGCCTGCTTATAGGCCTTCCACCAAGCAACCCGCGCACCCTCGAACTTATACACAGCCAATCGGGGGGGGGGAGGGGCGGTGGTCTAAAAGCATCATTACAATCCATCAACTCGAAGATCTTCTCCATATGGGAGATCCAATTCTCAGCATCAACAGGGGCTACTGCCTTCTCGAACGAACGGGGTTTCTGCTTATTGAAGCGCTCAAGCCAAGTATGAATAGTGACTGGTGGAGGATTACTACCCGAAGCTACAGCACCAGTGCGGTACTCTTCGCGAACCTGCTCGCGAATCTGTGGGAGCATGGCATCCACGGCTGCCTGAACGGCCGCAGCGAGTTCAGCATCGGTACGAGTGTTCACCATCTGACATTTGCAAAAAGGGTTTAATGATTAAATGGTTAAAAGGTCAAAACGCGACAGAAGATAAACGTCAATTCTGAAGGAACCTAATGTCTACCCAATCCTCACAGGTCAAGTTTTAGAGCCTACAGGTCGAAACCTTTAGCTCTGATACCATAATTGTAACAACCCACTCCGGAAAGGAGGCCGAAACGTCATAATCATGGTGTCATATCAAAGCATAATAAAGGCATAAAGTCATAAATGATAACATAGGACAAGGTGGAAAGCCGGAATCAAACATCGGCTCCCAATTATGAATCACATGAAAACGTAAAAGAAAGTGCTTAAGGACGAAACATGTGTCCCAAGATAGTATAGCACAGCAAAATGTCTGCGATATATAGAAAGGAACCGAAATAGGCACTTCTAAGCACACACTACTCTCATGCCCAATCTACTCTAGAACCTGCCGGATAAGAAAGAAGAAAGAAATACGATAAAAATAGGAATAAACATGTAAAGCATGGTACTTACGAAGTAAAATGTCAATGAAACTTCATGGATATAAACATAAATAATAAGGAATGCCCACGAGCTCATATAATCATACATGTCATAATAATAATGTCGTGAATACATGCATATAATAGAGGGGCTGCCTCAACATGTAATAGAGGGGTGACCTCTTATAATAATAGGGGTGGAGGGATCAGCTCCAATGTGATGGGATGTAGAGCACACACCAACCAATCACCATGAACGTGTAAACATGTAAACTAGGATGCACCCATACGCCCCTGAATAATAATGGCCAAACATGAAATATAATCTGGTAACATGAAAAGGGACGCCGCGTGAAATCACTCTCAACGCGAAAGAGTCGTGACACAGTTCCACAATGTGTTCACCGGTCATGGTACCCGATCCATGACTAGGTGGTAAGTCCAGTAAATCATGGTCATGCGTATATAGAGCTCGGGCAATAGAATAATCTTTGAAATCAAACATGTAAAGGATCATGGCAAAAGAACAAAAAATGGGAAATCATAGCATTCTGGGATGAATCATGGAAAAGGAAAGAATAGTCCTTATGAAAGGCACGGAATATCCGTACCTTATGTCCAGCAGTAACGGAAAGAAGATGGATAAGAAGATGAAGCTACCCCTGCTAATGCGATCCTACATTTTTAAAGGACAATATAAGTTACTTGTCATGATTAAGGTTACTCCCATTTTTTTGTAACTTTCTATTTTTCCGTAACTTTCTATTTTAAACTTTCTATTTGTAGTAACTTTCTATAATTAGCATGATTCCTTATTTATACCGTTCCATGATTAACATATTCCCATCTTAGTATGTTTCATGATTAGTATTCTTGTTATATTGGGTACTTTCCAAAAATAGCAGCTTCTAATTATAGTAAGTTTCCAAAAATAGACTTTCCTTAATTAACTTTCCATAATTGATAACTTCCTGATTTAATAAGTTTCCATAATTACACTTCCCAAAAATAGACTTTCTAAAAAATAGACTTTCCAAAAATAGCAGGTTTCTATATATAGTAAGTTTCCATAAATAGCATGTTTCTATAAATAGCAGGTTTCTATAATTAGCAGGTTTCTATAAATAGCAGGTTTCTATAAATAGCAGGTTTCTATAATTAGCAGGTTTCTATAAATAGCAGGTTTCTATAAATAGTAAGTTTCCATAAATAGCAGGTTTCTATAAATAGCAGGTTTCTATAAATAGTAAGTTTCCATAAATAGCATGTTTCTATAATTAGCAGGTTTCTATTTCTGTATTTACAATCCAAATCCTTGATCTTACATAATTTACGTAATTAGTCCTTTTAGTTATTAATTTAATTAAACATGATCTTTAATTATCCATTTTTGCAAAACAAGCCCTTATAATATCAAATATGGTATTTTCATACTTAATACTGATCATACTTGTACTTTTCATAATTTACACTTTTAGTCCCTCAGTTTTAATTACAATTCGAATTATATATATATTATATATAATTAATCATGTTTAACCCATAACAATTATCAAATGACAATTTATACCCTTCCACTTATTTTTCTCAGAATCTATACATTATATTAACATGCCATAATCAGTCCTTATAGTTTCAGAAATTACAAAACACCCCCTTATACTTTTAAAACACAATCGGGTAACCAATAAATGCACAAAACCCTAATTAAAATTTCCCCCAATAATTACATAATTTTTATACATTCATTAGCATGTATTGGACCTGGGAAAAATATAAAAACCCTAACCCTAATTCGTTTTCCAATTTATTTCTTCATTTCTTTCATAATTCGAAATCGGCAAGAATTAAAAACTCCACAATAATTATTTCGAGTTCCTCTAAAAATTATTTAGCATTTTATCTGACTTATACATGATATATACAAGCTGAGAAAAATATAAAATCGTTGGTAACAATTATTTAAATGCCGATTTCATTTCTTGCTAAAAATTAGGGTTTAGAACATGATTAACCTAAATCGACCCCTAGATCATGCATAATAATTTTTCTCATGAACATACTGAATTAACATGATGAAACTTGAGTTATAAAAATACCTTTGACAATTGTTGATGATTTTATGAATTTATGAAGGATTTTCGAGTCAATTGAGTACCATAAATCAAACCACACCTTAACCCAATGAACCAGCAATTTTCCTAGCTTCCCTTGATCTCCAAGAACCCTAGAAAAATCGTCCCTTGCTGGAGAAAATTTTGGATGCCTCCTCTTTTGATTTTTCTTTGTGCCGATTTAGTGTTTTTAGGGTTTTGCACAAAATAAAATGATAAGGTTTATATTGGAAACTTATTTCCTATAATATGGGCCGAGTTTTTGATGTTTCCAACAGAAAAATTCAGATTTTATGGTTTACCAAATTTACTTTGTTATTATCTTTATCTTATTTACTTAATTTTTAATTATAATGCATAAATAACTAATAATATAAATCGGCCAAAATACTATATATACATAAGTATTTATTTTTCTTGTATAATATAAGATATTATAATCTTATAAAAAATTTCATACTTGTCACATGATGTACTTTATAATTTATAACACTTGATTGAATTTTATTCATGCTTTTATTAAATTTTCTGACATTAGGGGCATTTTGGTAATTTTGCACTTGTTCTGATTTTAGGGTTTTACAACTTCTTCCCCTCTTAAAAGAATAATTCGTCCTCGAATTAGAAACATGATACAGCTGAAAAGGACATACCAGATCATGGAAGAAAATGAGGATAAGAAGTCCGTATAGACTCCTCGGTCTCCCAAGTGGCTTCCCGCTCGGGATGATTCCTCCAAAGAATTTTGACAAAAGGGATCGTCTTGTTCCTCATGACTCTGTCCTGACGGTCTAGAATAGACTCAGGCTCTTCCGTGTAAGATAAATCCTCACGGATCTGATCGAATGGATAAGAGATAACGTGAAGAGGATGATACTTGTAACCTCTGAGTAATGATACATGAAACACATTGTGGACATGAGATAGCTGAGGAGGTAACGCCAAACGATAGGAAACCTCACCAACGCGATCAAGAATCTCAAACGGTCCTATGAAACGAGGACTAAGCTTGCCCTTGATACCAAAACGCCTGACTCCACGTGTAGGTGATACTTTCAAGAAAACATGCTCACCCGGCTGGAACTCTAATGCTCTGCGATGTCTGTCGGCGTAACTCTTCTGACGAGTCTGAGCTTCCTTAAGCTTTTCCCTGGCGACGGTGACCTTTTCATTAGTCACCTCAATCATCTCCGGACCCTCAAGAATACGTTCACCAACCTGATCCCAACAAATAGGAGCACGACATTTCCTACCATACAACATCTCGAAAGGAGCGCATTTAATGCTCGCATGCCAACTGTTATTGTAGGCAAACTCCACTAGACATATATAGTCATCCCAATTTCCTGCCCATTCTAAAGCACATGAACGTAACATATCCTCTAATGTTTGAATCGTACGCTCCGACTGTCCGTCGGTCTCAGGATGAAAAGCTGTACTAAACTTGAGCCTGGTTCCCCAAGCTTTCTGTAAACCTTTCCAGAAACGAGATGTGAAACGTGGATCTCTATCTGACACGATCGCTGATGGAGTACCGTGTAATCGAACAATTTCTTGTTGGAACATTTCTGCTAATTTACTAACGGGGTAATCCTTACGGATAGGAAGAAAATGTGCCGATTTAGTCAAGCGATCTACAACAACCCAAATAGCATCGTGCTTCCTCTGAGTCCGTGGTAACCCGGTAACAAAATCCATGGATATTTCCCCATTTCCAAACAGGATTCTCTAATGGTTGCATATAGCCACTTTTTTTTCTAACATTTTTTTTTTTTTTTTTTGTTTTTCTTGCACGTTGTGTTCAATCTAAACCCTGCTGACATGTTAAACTCTTTTGACACAAACGAGCCACATCGCCTTCCATACCACTCACCAAAAGTGTTGCTTAGATCGTTGGTACATCTTCGTCGAACCTGATGAATACGAAATGGAGAAACTGTGAGCCTCAGATCTCAAGGGCTTCCCAAAGTGTAGGAATCCTCTGGTACGCATAATTTAGTAACCCTGCCATAAAAAACCATCGTCATCAACGCGAAACTCAGTCTGCTGATCAATATTCTGAATAATTGCCCAGATTTCTCCGTCATCCTTCTGAGCTGTCTTGATCTGTGAAATTAGGTTAGGCTCAACCCTCAGACTAGCCCAGAAACCACTCTGTCCACGAACACATAATTCGATATCCAAACGCTCAAGGTCACGAATAATCCCTTCTTCCACTTTGATACCAGCTATCATACCCGACTTCCTACTCAAAGCATCAGCCACCACATTTGCTTTACCCGGATGGTACTGAATGTTGGTGTCATAATCCTTCAATAACTCCAACCAACGCCTCTGTCTCATATTTAATTCTCGCTGCGTGAAGATATATTTAAGGCTCTTATGATCGGTAAAAATATCACACGACTCGCCATAAAGGTAGTGTCTCTAAATTTTGAGAGCGAAGACAACGGCTGCTAACTCCAGATCATGAGTAGGATAGTTAACCTCATAGGGCTTTAGTTGTCGTGAGGCATAGGCAATCACTTTCCCATGCTGCATGAGTACACACCCAAGACCCTTCTTAGAAGCATCACTGTAAATCTGGAATCCACCTGTACCAGATGGAAGAGTAAGAATAGGCGAGGAAACCAAACGCTGCTTAAGCTCTTCAAAGCTCTTTTCTCGCTCTTCGTTCCATACAAACTTCTCGCCCTTTCGCATAAGCTTAGTTAAGGGTAAGGCTAATCGTGAGAAACCCTCTACGAATCTGCGGTAATAACCTGCTAATCCAAGAAAACTCCGTACTTCGGTCACAGACGTCGGTCTTGGCCATTTGGTGATAGCCTCAACCTTCGCCCGACAATCCATATTAATTCCTCTTGCTGAACAATGTGACCCAGAAATGCACCTATACTCAACCCAAATCGCACTTGGAAAAACTTGCATATAATTTCTCCTGTCGATAAAATCTGTAGAACAGGCGGAGATGCTCCTCGTTGCTTCGTAGACTTAGAGAAGACCAGAATATCATCAATGAACACGATGACGAACTTGTCCAAGAATTCATGAAAAACTCGGTTCATCAAGTCCATAAATACAGCTGGAGCATTCGTGAGACCAAAAGGCATAACCAAGAATTCATAATGACCATAACCGCGTGCGGAAAAGCAGTCTTGGTAAGTCCTGCTCTTTCACTCAGCAACTGATGGTAACCAATCGTAATCCATCCTTGGAAAAATGTTAGCGCCCTGAAGCTGATCAAATAAATCATCGATACGTGAAGAGATAACGATTACGAATGGTGATCTTGTTCAATTCACGGTAGTCGATACATAATCTCATGCTACCGTCCTTCTTCTTGACAAACAGAACCGGTGCACCCCATGGCGATACACTCGGGCGAATAAAACCTCGCTCCAACAACTCTTGTAACTGATCCTTCAATTCTTTTAACTCAATCGGTGCCATGCGATAAGGAGCTTTGGAGATTGGCTCAGCTCCAGGAATAAGCTCAATGTTAAACTCAACATCGCGAATAGGAGGTATTCCTGGAAGTTCTTCCGGAAATACGTCCTGAAATTCGGAAACAATCGGCTGATCATGAATAGAAGAAACGTCAGAAGTCGTGTCATGAATGGTAGCCAGAAAACCTTCACAGCCATGCGATAGTAAGGTACGTGCTTTTAAAGCGGAAATGATCTTCATAGATTTTCCCGGTAAGGAACCATGATAAATAAATTCAGGAGCATGAATATCGCCGAATATAACACGACGGGAATGACAGTCAATCGTAGCACGGTGTGCTGCTAACCAGTCTATACCCAGAATTATGTCAAATTCACACATATCCAAGGGAAGTGCATTAACTGAACGAATCTTGTCATCAAACTGTAGAGGAAGATCTCTATATACATGGGTAATACGTGCGGAGTCTTTCATGGGCGTGGATATACATAATACATGATCAAGTAATATAGGTGTCATAGTAAAACATGAAGCAAACTTGGTAGATATCACAGAATGTGTCGCACCCGTATCAAATAAAACAAATACTGCACGTCCGAATATAAATAATGCACCAGTGATGGTACCTGAAGTATTGGCGGCACCTGAAGTATTGGCGGCCTGATCCTGAGTAAGTGCAAAGACACGGCCTGATGCGTCTGGCTTCTTGTCAGCATGACCAGACGAACTAGCACCAGTGTTCTTCTTGCAGTCCCGCTGAAGATGGCCAGCCTGGCCGCATTTGAAACAAGTACCAGCAGCACGACGACACTCTCCTGGGTGTCTACGTCCACATGTGTTGCAAACAGGGTGAGTATAACCCTCAGAGGGTACCCTGGACTGCTGGGAACCTGATTCAATGATAGATCATGAGACATGAACTTTGAGACATATAGAGAATAAACTTGTTATTTCAAATGATTTACCCGAGTTGGTAGATCGGTGGGATTGCTGACCCCTGTTCCTTTGGTCGCGTCCAGCACCAGAATTCCTGTTACCATGACGTGATGTTAGATTCATATCATATAGCAGATAAAGACGATAACGATTAAGATTTGACCTGTTGTTGTCACGAGAGTACTTGTTGTTATTGTTGTTACGGTAGTTACCACCACCGCCCTGCCTGTCAGATCCCTGACGGTCATTTTTCTGATCGTGACTCCGATAATTATTCTGCTGAGTGTCCGACTGATATCGGTCTCCACTCTTATGCCTGGAGAATAGTTGAATGGTACATATTATAAGGATAGGGAGGTAAAACATAGAATAATGTCGCAAAACTTGATTACAGAAAGTTTACCTCTTGTCTGAACGTTCGGACCTATCATAGTCATCCCGGTCACGAAGGATCTCTAAGTTGCGTGCAGCATCCGCAACCTGAGCAACGTCTGTAAACTGTATACACATGACATGGTCAAGGATTGACTTATGAAGACCCCAACGAAAGTTCTTCGCCTGTTCTTCTGCAGTGCCAGCAGCCTGTCCAAGAAAACCAGCTAGGCGGAGGAACGCTGCATTGTACTCTTACTAATTTCACTCGCCCTTTGGGCGGATGATGGTACCTCTCTTCAAGCGCTTCTTGGCTCGGCTCGAGGGAAAAAACAGAAGAAAGAAACAGCACTTTGAAACTGCCCAAGTCAAAGTAAGGACCCACGCCATCTCCTCCTTTGGCCTGCTTATAGGCCTTTCCACAAGCCCAACGCGTCACCCTCTGAACTTAAACACACTCAATCTGGTCTTAAAGCATCCAATACAATCCCATCACGTTCGAAAGATCCCCCACCTTGTTCTCATATGGAGATCCAATTCTCAGCATCAACAGGGGCTACTGCCTTCTCGAACGAACGGGGTTTCTGCTTATTGAAGCGCTCAAGCCAAGTATGAATAGTGACTGGTGGAGGATTACTACCCGAAGGTACAGCACCAGTGCGGTACTCTTCGCGAACCTGCTCGCGAATCTGTGGGAGCATGGCATCCACGGCTGCCTGAACGGCCGCAGCGAGTTCAGCATCGGTACGATGTTCACCATCTGACTTTGAAAATTTTTAATGATTAAACGTTTAAAAGTTCAAAAACGCGATAGAAGATAAACTCGATTCTGAAGGAAGCCAATGTCTACCCAATTCCTCACAGGTCCAAGTTTTAGAGCCACAGGTCCAAACTTTAGGCCCTGATACCCAAAATTGTAATGACCCAAACCCGCTCCGGAGAGTAGCAGAAACGCATAATCATTGTGTCAAATCAAAGCATAATAAAGGCATAAAGCATAAATGATAACATAGGACAAGGTGGAAAGCCGAATCAAACATCGGCCCCCAATTTATGAGATCCAACATGGAATAACGTAAAGGAAAGTCTAAAGGACGAAAACATGTGTCCAAGATAGTATAGCACATCAAAATGGGTTCTGCGATATAAATGAAAGGAAGCTAAATAGGTCACTTCTAAGCACACACTCTCTTATGCCCAAAACTCCCGCAGATACCTGCCGTATAAAAAAGAAAGAAAAATTACGGCTAGCATAACGCTCAGTTGAACGGAATAATAACAATGTCAGTAATAAGTATGAATCCTTGATATAAGTATAAAGTAGCGAAAATGATCAAAAGTGTCATAGGAAACCTGAGAATGCCCGTCATGAGGATTAGGAAAATAAACATGTAAGAAGCATGGTAAAACGAAGTAAAGAAGTCATGAAAATATCATGGATTAGTATAAAACATATAATAATAAGGACTGCCCACGAGCGCATATAATCATACAAGTCATAATAATGAGGTCGTGAATACATTCATATAGTACAGAGGGTGCTGCCTCAACATGTAATAGAGGGGTGACCTCTTTATAATAATATGGGTGGAGGGATCAGCTCCATGTGATGGGATGTAAGCACACACCTACCCCAATCACAGAACTGTAAACATTAAACTAGGATGCACCCTAACCTCCCCTTAATAATAATGGCCAAACATGAATTTTAACGTAGTAACATGAAAGGGACCGCCGCTGAAATCAACCTCTCAACTCGAAAGAGTCGTGACACAAGGTGCCTCATGTGCCCACGATCAAGGTACCCTCCATGGACTAGGTAGTAAGTCATGTAATCCCAAAATGGGGGTCATGCATATAAATAAGGTATAGCTCGGGCAAAGGATAAGTCATGAAATCAACGTGTACGGGATCATGGCAAAAGACATAAAAAATGGGGAAGCATAGCAGTTCTGGGGATGAATCATGAAAAGAAAGAATGTCCTTACAGAAAGGATGGAATATCCGTACCTTATGTCCAGCATTAAACGGAAAAGATGGATAAGAAAGGAACTACTCCTTCTTAATGCGATCTACATGTTAAAGGACATATATAAGTTACTTGTTCATGATTAAGGTTACTTTCCATTTTTTGTAACTTTTCTATTTTTATAACTTCTATTTATAGTAACTTTCTATACTTAGCATGATTCCTTGATTAGTACGTACATGAATTAACATATTCCATGATAGTATGTTTCATGAATAATAATTCTTGTTATATTGGTATTTCCAAAAATAGCACTTCTAATTATAGTAAGTTTCCAAAAATAGACTTTCCTTAATTAACTTTCCATAAATGATAACTTTCCTGATTTAATAAGTTTCCATAATTAAACTTCCCAAAAATAGACTTTCTAAAAATAGACTTTCCAAAAATAGCAGGTTTCTATATATAGTAAGGTTTACATAAATAATATCAAAATGACATTTTCTACCCCCCAACTTATTTTTCTCAGATCATAACAAATATAATAACATGCTTAAATCAGACCCCAAAGTTTCAGAAATTACAAAACAAGTCCTTATACCTTTTATACCATAATCGGCTAACATTTAAATCCACAAAACCCTAATCAAATTTTCCCCAATCACAAACACAATTATTTCCCAATCATTGGCATTAATTACACCTGGACAAAATAACAAAACCCTAACCCTAATTCATTTTAACCATTTTCTTTCCTTTTTCCCTTATTTTCGAATTCGGTAAACACAAATAAATCTTCAACAATTATTCGAATCATTTATAAATTATTCCAACAATTTTTCTGAGTTATATGAGGTATGAACAACCTCATAAAAATATAAAATAAATTTTACAATTATTTTATATGCCGATTTCATTTTCATTTCTAAATTAGGGTTTTGAATATGTTTCAATTTATAAAATCAAAATAAAGTGCATGAACATTTTTCCCAGGTATATAACATATTAATATGATGAAATATGAGTTATAAAATTACCTTTGATGGCCCTTGATGATTTTATGATTTTATGAACCCGGTTGTGATTTTCGAACCCAAAACAATACCAAAAATCGAATCAAGCACTCCCCAAGCTTCCCACTATTTTTCCCACACTCCTTAGCCTTCAAATGATCTTAGAAAAATCGCACAAGTCCTGGAAAAATTCTTTGTGCCGCCACTTAATTTATTTAGGGTTCGGTTTGTTTGTTTTTAAAGAATTTACAAATGAAAATGAAATAAGGATATAATAAAATGGTTTGGCCGAGTCCTATGGGCTTTCAAATGGAATCAAATCAGATTTTGTTATTTTCATATTTATTTAGTATTTATCTATAATTATTTTATATTAATAATAATGCATAATTAATTTATTATACATAATTCGGCATATATACATATATATATAATTTTAATTAATTTCCTTGTATAACATAAAGTATTTTGATCTTACAAAAATTTTCATAATTGCTAAATATTGTATTTTCATAATTTCTAACACTTAATGAATTTTATTTAAGCTTTTATAAAATTTTCTTTCATTAGGGGCATTTTGGTCATTTTACTCTTATTGAGATTTTTAGGTTTTACAATAACCCTAATTGCTTCTTCTTCATCTAAGTCATCATCCACCAAGGGTGATGTCTTAGATGGTGGAGGAGTTTCATCGAATGTCATGTTGAGTGATTCTTCAATTTTCCTAGTGTGTTTATTAAGTATGATGTAGGCTTTGCTATTTTGGGAGTAACCTAAAAAGACACCTTCGTATGATTTTGGGTCAAACTTAGTGAGGTAGTCTTTAGTATTCAAAATGAATCACTTGCTTCCAAACACTTTAAAATAATCAAGAGTAGGTTTCCTACCTCTCAGGAGTTCATAAGGTGTTTTTCCTAGGATGGATCTAATTAGGATTCGGTTTAGAATGTATGTTGAAGTATCTACGGCGTTACACCAAAACTTTTGTGTTAACGACTGCTCATTCAACATAGTCCTACTCATTTCTTGAAGTGTCCTATTTTTCCTTTCAACCACGCCATTTGATTGAGGAGTGCGTGGATCCAAGAAGTTATGTGTAATTCCATTGGCATTATAAAACTCTCCAAATTGCACCTCATTATCAAATTCCCTACCGTGGTCGGTTCTTATTGACACTATTGTACATCCTAATTGGTTTTGAATTTTCTTACTAAATATTTCGTATTGATCGAAGGCTTCAGTTTTATCCTTAAGGAGTCTAGTCCAAGTATACATAGAGTAGTCATCTACTATGACTAAGGTGTAGCGGTTTTCTCCGTAACTCCGTACGGCGGATGGACCGAAGACAATAACTCAAACATTTGGTCCCTAATATCTCATGGGTCCAAAGTTGTTAGTGCTAAACATCCTTTGCATTTAAAGCAATGGATTGGGATGTAGAAATAGAAGACATATTTCCCATGGCATGTAACTTTGACATTGGAAGTTTTTCAAAGTTATTGGAAAACCATGAGGTTGGTTTTGTCGACCAACATTTCTTTTTGGTTGCGGTGTCTTAGGACGAGGATAATTATTATTGACTCTTTTAGGTGGTGCAGTTTTTGATCTAAAGTTTGATTTTGAAAATCCAACTCCGGGTTTTAACGATGGCTTATAAAATTATTTAACTTCATTATCACTAGCAACGAGAACTTTGCCGTTGTTTACCATTATAAGTTTTGGTCTATGACCCAAAATGGATTTTTGAAAAGAAACAGATTTTTTAGAAACTGGTGAACAGACCGGCGGTCCCATAATCGCTTTGGGGACCGCCTCTGCTATATGGGGGCCGCCTTTATTTTAGGGACCTCCACCAGAAGACGTTTCTTTTTGAGATTTCATTAATTTTATTTCCTTAGACTTACTAGTTGATGCTTCACATGACTTAAACCCTAAACCTAATTTATCATCGGAGGATTTTTGATTGCTTAACATTACATTTAAGCAAAACGTGCTCTTTTCAAATTTAGTTAGTTTAAGAGCTTCTTCTTTGAGTTTTTCATTCTCAATTTTAAGTAATTAACACTTTGTACATTCGAGATCAACTCCCTTGCTTTTCTCGAGTGTGGACAATTTTTTATTTTTATTCGCTAAGCTCCTTTTCTAAGCTATTTCTAGTGGCTTTCAATCTTTTATTCTTAGTGAATATTTTTCGACTCATTTTTCATAGTTTATCATATTCATTATCTAGAGCTAAATCGTCTATTGATGAATTTTTGTCACTAAAGTAAGAGGAACCAGAACATACCTCATTTGATGCTTGAGCTATGAGACACATCTCGTTTTTGCCCTTCTCATCATCTTATTTACCGCTATCACTCCAAGAACCTCCGATAAATGCTCTTTGGTTCTTGTCTTTCGGTGGTTTTGGACATTCTCGAATGAGATGATTTTGGTCTCCGCATCTAAAACACTTCCTTTCACTTTTACCGTTCTTGTCATCTCAGCTTCTTTGAAAGGTCTTTTTGTCATTCCTAGGTTGCCTTACAAATCTTCCTCTTCTTTTGAAGAACTTCTTAATGTCTTTTACCGCCATGGCGTACTCTTCGTCTTCACTTCTGGAAGTCAAACACTCCTCATCACTATATTGATTCTTAGCTTTTAAAGCAAGAGATCTCCTTTCTCCTTTAGCTTTGACTATTTTGGAATCTTTTTTGATGATCATTTCGTGAACTTTGAGGTTCCCGATAAGTTCATCAAGAGATAGTGATGTTAAGTCTTTCGACTCTTTAATCGTCGTGACCTTTGCTCTCCATTTAGGATGTAGAGCCCTAAGAAACTTCCTAACATAATTCTTGCTAGAATAACCTTTAGCAAGAGCTTTTAGACTAGTAATAATCGTATTAAATCTAGCAAAAATACTATCTATAGATTTGTCTTCACAAATGACGAATTATTCATATTGTTGTACCAAAATGTTGATCTTGTTATCTTTGACTTGGCTATTACCTAGATGGGTGATTAACAAAGTTTTCCAAATTTCTTTTGTCGTATTACACATGAAAATTCTTTCATATTCTTTTCTAGGCAAGCATTGTAAATAACCATTTTAGCGATGTTATTTTTAGCAAGTCTCCTTTTAAGTTCATCACTTTGTTTTTCAAAAGGGATAACCTCATCTAATTTGGTTTCCGGATTTTGTTCAATAGGTTGAAAATCACCGTTAGTAATAACATGCCAAAGATCAAGATCTTTTGACTTAACATATGTTTCGAATCTATTTTTCAAATAAATAAAACAATCACTTTCAAAAAGTGGTGGTCTTTGCATGGATTGCCCTTCTAGATATTTGTTAGAATCCATAAATCGATTCAAGCTTTAAAATACATTATGTTTTAAAAATATTGAGTGACCTTGGCTTCTGATACCAATTGTGGAAACTAGAAGGGGAGGGGTTGAATAGTTTACCGGTTAATTAGCGTTTTAAAATTTTACTTCTAAAATTTGTTAGATCTGAGTGTATGTTTAACCAACCAACAATATGAACTAACAATTATACTATTTACTAGCAATAGCTAAACAAACAATAAGTAGGAATCAAAACAATATAAAGAGATGAGAGAAGGAACAATCAAACCAAGACACCGAGATTTATAGTGGTTCGGCTACGAAGCTCCTCTTCGCCCTACTTCACTCCCCGATTATCCTACTCAAGATTTCTGTTAGATATTAGAAAAAGACTCGATCACCCCGTGTATTTTACTATTTATTATAGCTCGTAGTTTAATAGTTAATAGTACGATTTTCGGTTTAAGTCGGGTACTAATACCCGATATATTGTAAGTACTATATAAGCCTCTTCCAACTTTGGAAGAGGCAAGCTAGTCATTATTTCCTTTTCATAGAAACACATTCTCTCTCTAGATATTCTCTCTCAAGTGTTTCTCTCTCTAGAAACTAGCCAAATCCAAGAATCGACCCCGTGTTATGATATAGGTTATACCACAATTGGTATTAGAGCTTATGGGATGATTAGATCGTGTGTATGTACGATTTCTTGCTTGTCTTAGATCGAAAAGTATGCCATAAAAAGTTCTAGCTCGTTTTTTTGAAGATCTCCGAATTTTGTTGTTTGTATTGATAAAGTTTAGGTGTTTCTAGTTGCTATTACCTTATGGTACTGTGTTGTGCAAAAGAAATCAAGCAAAATCGTTCAAAAGGGTGATTTATAGGTGATTTTGTGTGATAAAAGTCGTTGTTCTTTGTGGTGAGTTGCCAGAATTTCTTCACGGCGGTTTGCTAAAAAATATTATTTTATTAAGTAGGTTACCAACCCTCTGACACACGGCGAGTTGCTCAAGCAGCGAGTTGTTACTAAGCAGCGGTTTGCTTACCAGCGGTTTGAACAGGTGGCGAGTTGCTCAAGCGGCGAGTTGTTACTAAGCAGCGAGTTGTTACTAAGCAGCGGTTTGCTTACCAGCGGTTTGAACAGGTGGCGAGTTGCTCAAGAGGCGAGTTGTTAATAAGCAGCGGTTTGCTTACCAGCGGGTTGCTTGCCAGCGAGTTGTGTTCGGCGAGTTGCCCTAAGATTTCACCAGCGAGTTGCCTTAATTCCTCGCGGCGGGTTGCTTGGCAGCGAGTTGTGTTCGACGAGTTGCCTTAAAATTCCACCGGCAAGTTGCTTATTTCTTTGCAGCGGTTTGGTAGCCTTTGGCAGCGAGTTGAGCTTCTGTCTTAGAAATTTGAAATAGTTCAAAC